>ML777630.1:642835-670385 GCA_009831015.1 Picea engelmannii | reverse complement strand
ACCACTTTTCTTGCAATGAGTGCAAGATGGATTTCCTTCTTCTCTCTTTACCTTGGAGGTCTTCTTGTCCTTCCTTTTAAACTTCTTAAATGGTTTATGTGGAAGATTGGAAGGTTTCTTTGTGGGATCTTCTTGAACGTGCTTTCCCATGTTCTCAAGGTAAGTGGCTTGCACGCAAATTTCGACAAGACTGGTGGGGTTAAACAATAGAAAAGTATGATGAATATAACTTTGAAGTGTGCCAATATACTTCATTAAAGTTTCATAAAAATCCAAAGGAATGTTTAATGCAAGATATTTCTTCCTAAATTCTTCTGTGAAACTTTGTGCATCTTAACCTTTACTTTGTCTTAACATTTTCCATTCCATCATTGCTTTATGTAAATAACCCAATCGATTAAATTACATCCTTATCGATGATTTAAATTTCGACCACGAGGAAAGAATATTACCACACTTACTTATGTCCTGAAGTTTTCTCTCCCACCATACGAGAGCATTGCCTTTCAACTGAAGAGAATCCAGTTGCACTTTAACTTCCTCTTCATCAATTTGTTGAACACAACAATATACTTCAACCTGTCGAATCCAAATATCTAGATTTTTAGGATTAACATCTCCATTAAACATAGGTAAATAAAATTTTACATCAATCTTTAATCATGGTTTCTTAAAAGAAGTTTTATGGCTAGAATGATGAGAATGCTAATAGGAAGAAGAACTAGAACTTGATGGTGAAGATGGAGGCTCAAGAGGGTCTCCTCTAGCCCCTTGATTTACCGAAGCATCATCATCAACTTGTGCTTCCTTTTTCTTCCCTTTCTTCTTCATCCACTTCTCATAGTCTCCATACATTCGTTCGACCATTTCTGACATGCGATAAAAGACCATATGGGAGTTTTTCTCCTGCTCATCACGCTTTTCCTCTTCTTCCATTTTCTTCCTTCAGGACGCATGGCCAACTTTAGGATTGAAATTATTAAGAGATCCTTCACCCTGCTTATGCTTGGCCCTAGTAAGCATTCACACTCAACAATTCAATTCAAAGATGACTGCTCTGATACCAACATGATATGATATCTTTTCATCGAAGTGACTTATAAAGAATTGTATTGAATGATCATAAATTAAAGTGCACCATTAAAGAAGGAAAATCCCAATAATGAAGAGACATAATAATGAAATATGAAAACAAAAAATTGATAACAGAGTTTGTCCCTAGTGGACTACGTCTCTGGGTCTTTCTCTCAAATGGGTAGGCCTTTTTATTAACTCAACAAAATAATTTGGAAAAATACATAAGTATACCTCATTCTGGAACTAAGGTATGAAAGATTTTCTCAAATCAGAAAACAAACAACACCATTGAATTCATGGCATCGAATTACCCAAAAATGATTGTCTCCACGCCTCAATCTGATTCTGTCACTCCCAGGCCCATGTGAAATCTCGTCTCAGTTTCTATGCTTGCTTCGTGCATTTAATTATTTGTATTGATGCCTTGATTCTCATGCCCAGTCCTACAGTCGTGTGCCCCCCTCCCTCCATCCATGGGAAGACTCAGCTTATAAAAAAACGGGGTTGACTACACAAGGTAGTTTGTTGGCCCAACAATGGCAGATCTATAGTTAAGGCATTTTCATAAGAGGAGGTCTCGGGGGCAAGCCCGTGGGCCTCCCCTTTTGGGTTGTTGTTATAACTTATATGTGTGTGTGTGTGTGTGTGTGTGGTAGTTTGCAAAATTTGGAGGTGGTTCATATTTTTCAAAGGATTATGTTTCATAGTTAGATCTAGGGGGGATCCGACAGATTTGGCGGACCCACTTTTTTTATTTTTGAAATTCGGTTCTTGGGCCCTCATTGGGCATTTTCCCACTACCACGTGGTATCCAACCATTCTTCCACACCAACCACCTGCACAGTCACCTTCCATGTCACCTACCACATCAACTACCACGTCAACCTACCACGTCACCGTACAGTCTGCCACGTGGTTGTATGGACTACCACGTGGTGCTTTTTCATTGGTCCATGGATTGACCCGAAAAATCCAAAAACGAGTGACGTGTGGTAGCCTCTTGTGTTGCCATGTCGCCATGATGATATCATGATGATGTCAGCATGACATGTGTCACCTCCTACGTGTTCCACATACACTATACAGATGCAGATGTCATCTGTACTAAAGCTGACATCAACAGTACGGATGATGACTCATCTCCTGCTAACTGGGCTAGGTTGACCAAACTTTGATTGCGAATATATTTTGATCCATAACTCTGTTTGACAAGACGTTTATGTCATTGGAAATCTTGTGACATGCTCTTCATGATGATGCCACTTTCACTGAGTTTTGAGGACTTTGAATTTTCTCCCTTTCTCTGTCTATTGAGGCCATTCTGAACTTCTTGAGTTGCTTCTATGAATTCTGAGCCGTCCTTAGACTTCTTTAGATCCTTTTTAGATCAAGGAGATAGAACCCAAAGGTTGGGAATTATCTTGTTGGGACCAACATTCAACTGCGACCATTGAATAACATAGCCCAAAACCAAATCCATGTATGAGAACTTTGGAGGAATATGGAAAATGCTTCTAAAATGCGACCACTGAATAAACAAAACTAGAATATGTTGAGAATGAAACTAAAATTTTTTATTTTGTAGCTTCGGGGATGTATTCTCACATGCCCTAGGTGTTGGGCATGTGGAAATCATTATGGCCATTGCATTACACTCTTTGTTTGGTGAAAACTTCCTTTGGAATGAAGTTGGGGCTTCATGGGTTTGGTGATGGAATTTGTGGGCTTGTGTTGGGGCTTCACACCCACAAGAAATTCTAATTTGATGTTGACTTGTGGAGGGGATTCTATGTTAACCCATAATACTTGTATATAGAGGAGAGAGGTCATTGTGACATTTCATATTATGTAGAGAGGGTGTAGCAAGGATGGATTTAACATAAGTGAGTATGCAATTGTTCTAGGAGGCTTGGTGATTTCAACAAAGGGAAATTCTATAAGTGTGGAAAATATGGCCTAGAGGAAGAGAAGTCATATGGTGCAAATTGTACGAAGGTGTCCATACATTTTTTATCTACTTGTACGTAGATTGTAGTGGGTTGAATTGTGTATGTATGAGTGTTGAAGGAAAGGTGAATTGTGTATGTAAGCGGGTTGTAGGAAGGTGAATTGTGTATATATGCAGGTTGAAAGAAGGTCAATCGCATATGTACACGGGTCATAGGAAGGTGAATCGTGTATGTACATGGGTTGCAAGAAGGTGAATTGTGTATGTACGTAGGTCAAAGGAAGGTGAATCGCGTATGTTCGTACACAGTTTTATAGGAAATATTAGGTATGTACATGTTGATGTCAATTGGTACAGTTGACGTCAACATGATGTACAAGTGGTTTGCAACAGATTTGTGGGGAGAAGATATTTCCAGGGATTTGGTGAAGTTTGGTTTTCTGATTTTCTAGTTATTTGGAGGACAAGGTTGTCCTTAGATTTGGTGACATTTTTATTGGCTACGAGGGTTGGTTTTTCCCTCAACATTTCTAAATTTGATAAGGTTACAGAAAAAAAATATTGTGTCTCATATGTGTTGATGATTCATCTCCGATATTGTTGTTTGTGGTTCATCTATTTTCATTCAATAATTTTTCAATGTAAAATTGTTCAATGATAACAACTAGGGTTTTACTGTTAGATCACTAGGAAGTAATTTTCATATATGAAAATTAGTCATAGACATTTGCATGTGAAAATTGACATGGTTTTAGAGCTTGGGATCTATAGAGAAGGGGATCATATTTGAGACACATAATTGTTATAGTTGGTTGCATATTTCTTGTTCTTGTTCCAGGAGGGTCACATGTGATAGCTATGAGAGGGAGCTATAGAGATGGTTACAGGTGGCAATTGGTTAGATGGTATTGGGTTTGAGACATGGAGAATACTATTCAGATGAGGAGTTGTGGACTATTGCAACTTGGTGGTGTGGCAGGTTGGGAGTTCTGGTAGATTGGCACAGATCTTGGATCAAAATACTATGTTGTGTGGTATATTTCCAACACTGTGGTTGGAATTCACGTGGCTTGTCATGGTGAGCTGCGATGGGTGCAACTCTGGTTCTTTGGCATGGACGAGATGGCTTTGTGTGTATGTCAGGTTGACAAGATAGAGTCTTCATTAGACCAGAGAGATTCACATTGTCGATGTATGTTGATGTATGAGGAATTTGACCCAGGAGGATGAGGAAACTTACAAAGATGAGTTGTAGAGGTCTAAAGTAGACTAGACCAAGTGTCCATCCGCAACTTGGGACTATTCATAGAGAGGATGCAGTTCATTTTATACATAGACAAAGAGAGTTTTTTGGTGAGTTGGATGATGGAATTGGGCATAATTTCATTAGAAGATCATGACTTGGATGCTTTCCTTGGAGGATTGCATGGTTATTATATATTTGGATCCACTGACACATGACAGGGGCACATGATTTGTTCATGAGCTTCACAGTTTCCGAGTCAGGTATGTACAAGGAACTTGGTATCAGGACTAGGATTGTAGTATAGGGATATCAAGCAGTGGTATTTTGGATGGATTCAGGGGATGTGTTGTGATTGGAAAATGTAATATGGGTGCCATGAGTGTATTATCATACTCAAGGATTGATGAGTAGTGCTATGCAATTTTTTTCCAGATTGGACAGGTGTTATTGGATTCCCAGAGGATCTATCCTAGGCACAAAAGTGTTCTTGGAGTTATAGAGGGAAATATATATAGGATGAGGGGCTATCCTATGCATGTTGTGACTAGTACGGAAACACCCCCTTTCACTCAGGGTAGGCTCTACTTCGCGGAATAACAAACTCATACTTAATTCTATATATAAGACATGCATTTAAGCAAATGAAACACATTTAAACTCAGAGTAACCATAAGAATTATTTCTTTTATAAATAATCAATGGCTTTAACATTAATTCATATGCACAACAGAATACATGATAAATATAAATACAAAGACATGCAGAAAGGTAATTAAAACATCATATGGTACTTATATTTGAAACAATGGTAATTCCGCCAACCAGGTGTAGGCCTTCCACGAACCTCCCAGCCTTATGCCAAACTGCTCATCAAGCTTAGCCATGGGTCACCCCCGAGCTGGGAATAAGCTCCACCCCCAAGGCAAGGAATCCTAGGCTAGGTTGAGGTTATAGGGAAAAAAAATAATCACAAGGAAGGAATTCTCTCCCAGGAACCACTCATACTCATTGACCATAGACTCTCCTTCTGCACATGCCTATTCCACCCCAGGAGTATACACCTTCTCTGTCACCTAGACAGTCCTTCGGCTGCTAACCTCCCTTGCCTTGGGTTTTAGAAACAGACCGAACCGAAAGTCTTCAAGCTCTGTGGCAGTTACAGGGTTCTTTCCAGGAGTTCTCTCCTTCCTCTGCACACTCTCTCACCCGGGGAGAGTTGCTCACAGGCTGGGCAACATGTTCTTCCAAATTCAATCACCTCTCTCACCTGAAGAGAGTGTTGTACAAACTGGCCAACAAGCCACACACAGTCCATCACTATGTGGCCGCAACAGCCAATGGGGAAAACAAACACGGGCTTTCCAAACAAGCTCAACAATGACAGGCTGGTCTCATGGTTACAGCTTTGGGATTGAGACACCACACATAGGCTCGATCTTCTCAGACAAAGGATGCATCAACTTTTTCTAAAATCCACACAGGCTATCCCTGAAATCAACACACAGACTTCTCCCTCGGTTTCAGAATGGCACGAGATCTCTTGCAAGGGTTGGATGGGTTCACGCTCAGAAGGTCGAGGGTCGAATGGTGGAGGAACCCTCACCATGGTTCATCTCAGTTGTTTTATTTGCATGGGCTCGGGTTGACACTTGTCACCTATGAAACTGCATGGATTCCTTCAGTATGCGCTCCTTCCATTTGGAAGTTGCTTGTCCTTCCAAAAAGAACTTAGGATAAAACATAATATTCACATGCCTTTTGGAATAATATTTTAATATTATTCCCCAAGGACTTAATCCCCTAGGCTCAACAATTATACCCTCTTCCCACCTTCCATCCCCTAATCCCTTTCCCACTTTGTGGAAGCTTAATCTCCCATCACTCATTCATTGTGATCGGTCTGCACGAGGCGGTGTTTATATTTTATTAATGTTTTGCATTGATACATGTACAAAATCAGGCTCTTGGCCTTCAACCCTTAGGCTCTCTGTCCTAACAATTACATAATCCCACCAACTTATATAAACTTGGCTCACCATCCTATAAAACATATTTACAATTCATTTCATAAACAAGATTTACAATGGGGTTCGGCCTTGGGGACGTTACAAGTAGGAGAAAAGAGACAGAGGAGGAGGTACACAGGGAGAAGGTATCTCAACAAATATTAGAGGGTAAAGTTCACTCCACCAATGATGAAGCAAGTAGCCTCACTAGTAGTGTCGACTTAGAGGGATCCATAGTTCAGAGGGAGTCATCCCTCATGGTCCAATAGGGAGGAGAAACCTCCCATGACTATTTAGAGAAGATTAGAATCAAAGGGAGTCATGTTTAATAGGGATCATGTGGAATCAAAGGGAGACCAATCTCAGAGAGAGTCAATTGGCTCAGAGGGAGAGTCAACCATTCAAATAGATTTCCCCTTCAGGTTCAGGTAGGAGAGAGGAATATTCTAGGAATGATAGGAAGTTTTCATGGGTTGAGGAGGCCAAACATGAGGTTCAGAGGTAGGAGGCTTCTAGGGCATGTGAGAAATCCATAGAGGATCCACTTGTTTCAGTAGGTTTTTCTACAGTGATAGAGGAGGTTTCCAGTCAGGAAGACTAGAGAGTAGTATATTCCTTAGTCATAGAGGGAGAAACCAATGAGGAATATTGAACATCAAAATTTTCTTTAGTGACCGAGGATGCAGACAGTTGGGAGGATTGGAGAGTAGTATTTTCTTCGGTGATGGAGGGGGGAGACAATAAGGAATATTGGAGAGAAACTATGGTAGCAGTGCAGGAGACATAGCTACTCCTAGGGTGGGAGACAGAGCTACTTCCAGGTGATTTTGGAGTGTGGTGAGAATACAACCCTCGCTAAGAGGGATTTTTAATTTTTGTATCTTCGATCAGGTATTCTCACATGCCTTAGGTGTTGGGAATGTGATAATCATCGTGGCCACCACATTGCACTCTTAATTTTGTGAAAACCTCCTTTGGAATGAAGTTGGGGATTCATGGGTTTGGTGATGGGATTTATGGGTTTTTGTTGGGGCTTCACATCCACAAGAAAGCATAATTTGATGTTGACATTTGGAGGGGCTTCTATGTTGACCCCCAATACTTGTATATAAAGGAGGGAGGTCATTGTGACATTTCATATTTTGTAGAGAGTGTGGAGAAATGATGGAGTTAGCATAAGTGAGTCTTCACTTGTGCTATGAGGCTTGGTGATTTCAACAAACGAAAATTCTACAAGGGTGGAAAATTTTTCCTAGAGGAAGAGAGGTCACAGGGAGCGAATTGTACAGAGGTGTCCATACAAGTTTTTTGTATTTGTACATGGATTGCAGTTGACTGAATCACGTATGTACATGTATTGAAGGAAAGGTGAATCATGTATGTATGTGGGTTGCATGAAGGTAAATCATGTATGTAGGGAGGTTGCAAGAAGGTTAATTTTGTATGTACACACATTGTAGGAAGGTGAATCAAGTATGTACATAGGTTGAAAGAAGGTGAATCGTGTATAAAAATAATTATACAAATAATCCTAGTAATAACCATATAAGATATGGGTTATGTCAATTTGTTTTAGCAACAATAACTATGTGGTCTCCTGAGGAAACCCTAGATGACTACTTTTGTGCCCACTATGCATTCTCCTAGAGGGGATCCACCCCATCCTCTAACCCCACAATAGACATAGAAGCATTGTCCAACCTGATATCAAACCTTCCAAAAAACCCTAAACCCGCCTTTTCATTTTTTTAAGAAACTCGACACATTTCCAGAAGTGTCGATGCAAGCAAGCTCGAGGTCTTTAGCGATCTGGTTCGCAAAAAATGGACTGATAGGACAATTCATAGGAATCTAACCCTCACCAAAATCAATGGCGACTGGGATAGAAAACAACTGGAAACCACTCATAAAAGGTAGGTACCCTTTCTCTCTCCATGGAAAAGGATTTTATGCATTTTTGTTTGAAGATAAATATGATAGGGATTTAATATTCAGAAACGGTCCCTATTTTATGGGGTCCAGAGGAATATACCTTAATAGATGGAATTCAAATTTTAACCCAAAGAGTGAAATTCCTTTTGTTGTTCCAGTCTGGGTTAAACTTTCATTTATCTCATTGCATTGTTGGAATTATGAAACTCCCAAAGCTATAGGAAACACCCTGGGAAGGTATATTGATTGCACTAAGCCAAAAAATGGTATCCAAACCTGTGCAAAAATATGTGTAGAAGTTGATCTAGAAAAGGGACTTCCAGAAGCCATCACATTGAAAATAGACAACTAGCCATACCTGCAAAAGGTGGATTATGAAAAATTGCCTTTCAAATGAAATATATGTCATGAATATGGAAATTTTTCCAAAAGATGTCTAAAATCCCCAACAAATCAGCCAACTAAAGAGAACAATGAGAAATGGAAGCAACCAAAGAGGAAGAGAGAAAGTGAAAAGAAACACCCACAACCATGAAAATATCCAACCAATGAGGGATCTCTCTCTAATCCAAAATCCAAAGAAGCCACAACAACCTCATCAACGGGTGCAAGTAATGAACATATATCCACACAAAATCAGTATGAAATCCTCTCAACAATGGAAGAAGAGCATTATAACGGAACCAAACCAAATAAAAAAGGGCAAGAAGAAAACAATGAGAATCAACCAATACTCCAGGAGACGTCTCATCTAAATGACCAGGGAGACCAAGAATATGGAGAAGTAGAGAACAACTCAAAGGGAGAGTTTGATCCAAAGTTTGGAAAAATACCTACCCCTAAAACACCTGGTAGAAATTAAAACTATCAAAGGAGAGAGGAAACATGATGGAAGGAGATATAACTAGGAAAGAAAAGAACCTTAGATTTCCATACCAAGAAGGAACCAAGGCCAAGAATAAATTAAATTTTCCTCAATCCCCTTAAAGGGGGGAACCATAAACCCTCATCTAAATGATGAAAACAATCTCCTGGGATTACAGAGGCCTGGTGAGTGGATGAAAAAAGGAATTAGTAAGAAGCTTAGTAAGGAAGGAATCCCCTCAGATCCTTCTTCTCTAGGAGATGAAATTGAAGGAAAATGATGTTCTTTAGGATAGTAAATTTATGTGGAATGTAAGCATAGGAAGAGTGGTGAGATCTCAAGGGGATTTAGGAGGAATTTTCACCCTGTGGAACCCTCATATATTCATATTAGAGGATTCGTCAAGACACCCTAACTAGATGAGAGTGAATCTGACCCATATTCCTTCATGGAAATCCCTCTCCGTCTTTAATATTTATATGCCATCTCAACTGCAAGATAAAATTCAATAATGGATATCTTTGTTAAAAATTCAGGAAATCCATTCTTCCTCCCTTATCATAGCAAGAGATTTCAACACCACTTTGCATGCATCTAAATAAAAAGGAGGAAATGTTGTAAGAGATTTGTCTAGATAATATATGGATGATCTAATCTAGGAATTAGGTCTAATGGATTTTAAACCAATAAGGGGTAGAGACACTTGGTCCAATAGGAGGCGGGGTCCTCACCACATTGTTTCCAAGATGGATATGTTCTTACTAAGTGGAAATCCCTTGGAATATTTTTTTTAGCTTCTTCTAGAATTCTTCCCTATAGTGGATCTGATCACCGCCCCATTACTTTGGACTTAATCCCTATAGAAGTGCTTGGACCAATCTCCTTCCGGTTTGTCCCTTCCTGGGAAGAAAACCCATCTTTTATGGATCTCATCTCCCCAGTTTGGAACTCTTGGGTGATTAGTTCCCTAGTCCATGTTTGGGAACAAAAAATCAAATATACTAAATGGGTTCTCCAAGAATGGGAAATAAGAAATACATGGAAGCAAGAATGGAAGAAAAATATTTGGCTGAGAAAATTGAAGAGATATGAACCTCACTAGAAATTAATCCCCAACAACAACCACCTTAATATAGGAACAACATACTTTCCTATGTCATCAGAAGGTTCTCATGAAAGAGGAAGAAAAATGGAGGATGGAATCTTGAAGCCTCTGGTTGCAAGGAGATTGTAACACAAAATTTTTCCATTGACAAGATAAAAAAAGAACATGGAAAAATAGAATCATGGAGATAGAAGACGAGGAAGGGACTAGGATAAAGGGACAAAATCATATAAACAATTATGCCAAATAACACTTTGAAAAGTTGTACTAGGAGGAAGCGTATGGGGATATAGATGTTCAAGAGCAATTCCTTCAAAATATTCCCAACATTCTCACTCAGGAAGATAAGATTCAGCTAATTAATCCAGTAACAGAAGAAGAGTTATTTGAGGTCCTAAATCAAGTGAATCCGGACGAATCCCCAAGCTTGGATGGATTTATTACCCACTTCTATCTCCTATGCTGGCATATGATAAAAAAATACTTGGTTTTCATGATTCAATATGTTCAGAAGTCAGCTAGAATGGGGACGAGCATCAACTCATCCTTTATGGCCCTCATTCATAGGGAAACAAATCCCTCCTCCTTCAAGATATTTCAACCCATTTCCTTATGCAATGTATTGTATAAAATAATCTGAAAAATAATTTCCAATAGAATCAAACCTTGGTTTTCAAAGCTCATTTCCCCAAATCAAGGTAGTTTTGTGGAGAATAAAAAAATGATAGATAATATCCTCCTGGTTCAAGAAGCTATCCATTCCAACAAAGAACACGGAGATAAAGGGATGTGCATAAATTTGTACATGGCTAATACCTTTTACTGAGTCAGGTATAATTTTATTCTTTTTATATTGACCAGGTTTGGATTTGGGGAGAATTCATAGCTTGGATCTACTCTTGTATTGGAAGTCCATGAATCTATCCTCTTGTAAATGGGTTCCTATTAAAAGTTTTTAAAATCTCTAGAGGTCTAATACAAGGTTTCCCACTCTCTCCACTTCTATATATCATCATGGCATAATCCATAAGAAAACAACTGGAAAAGGAAAGGTTGGATAAGACTATTCCATGTATTAGAATTACTAGAGGAGCTAGAAGGATCAACCACTCCAAATTTTCAAATGTCACTATTTTACTAGGAGGAGATTCTACTAATATTTCCCAAAGATTCAAGGAAATTTTAGAAAAAAATCATGTAGGTCTCAGGAAGACAAATAAATAAGAAAAAAATTCAAATTTATGCAAGGAACATAACCTCTAGAACACCAAGTCGAATAACAAAAGTTTTGGAAATTTTTATGGTGGAAATATGGAAATCTTTTAGGTATCTAGGGATCCCAATTGCCTCACTTCTATACCCTAGTGACACCGAACTCCAATTATTGAAAAAATCAAAAGAAAACTCATCCAGTGGGGCACCCAATGGTTAAATCTAGCAGGAAGAGTAATCCTTATCAAATATATCCTTTCCTCCCTGCCAATATTTCAATTTTCATCCCTTCTAGCCCCTTCTCATATTAAGGAAACAATAACACAAGAAATCAGTAAATTCCTATGGGCACAAGGAAAGGATAATGACAAGAGAATGCACATAGTTAACTGGAATGTGGTCATAGCTCCCAAAATGCATGTTGGATTGCGGATTCTTGATCCTATGATATCTAACTTGGTGCTTAGATCCAAAATCATTTGGAGATTGGTATCAAGAAAAAAGTATTGGTGGAAGAAAGTAATCAAGAACAAATATTTGGCAGGTGAAAAATTAAGATGTTTAGGAACCTCCCCTCCCCCACTTGTTCTATGATTTCCCCAATCTAGAAACTTCTCAAGGCTTCCTTACCTCTTCTCCAAACAAAAAATACTTGTATTTCGAGGAATGGGAGGAAGTTACTTCTCTAGGAAGATAATATTATGGGAAAGAAAAAATTTAAGAAAAATCCTCTCCTAACCCCCCTGCAAAAATGTTTTCATATCAATGGTATTTCATATTTACATCACATGTCAAAGTGGCTTCCTTCTAGATATTGGTTAGGCTGGAAAAAATTGAACCTTCCCCCTCATTTCCAGGGATTTTATTCAATTTTGTGTGAATATATGAAAGGATGTGCCCCTTTCCATTTAAAATAAAATGATTCAAGAGGGTTGGAGTGAATGATTTTACTCAGTAAAGGTAGGATATGCATCCCTTCTTGCACATGCCAACTTACCCCCAATATCTCTGATATGGAGGTAAATTTGGAATGCAGATGGTCTTCCCAAAATCAATATTTTTTGTTGGTTGTTGGTGCATAATAAAATACTTACAAGAGAGAATCTACAAATAAGGTGATTTTGCGGCCCATTTCGGTGTTCTTTATGTTGTGATTCTGAAGAAACCACCACCCACTTGTTTTTGGAGTGTGCATACTCTAGAGAGGTATGATATTTGGTTCTCAAAACCATCTCCTCTTCTATTCACTAGCCAAATATAATTAACCGTCTATTTAGTAAATGAAATCTAACTTATCAAGGTTCTATGAGAAATAAAAAACCTTTCAAAGATTTCTTCCTTGCACTGCCCAAATATGTATCCTAGAAAATTTGGCTAGCCATAAACCGAGTAATTTTCTCTAATTTTCATTCCTCCCCACAGTTAATGGCTTCCAAAAGTCGCAGTTTGTTGGGGGAACATTTTAGTAGGAAGAAAAAAATGGCTAGAGAATCAAAAAATGACTAATGAAGAGAAGACTTGGTGTAATCAGATTCTACCCAGAGGAAATGTTAGGTAGGATTTCCCTCTCTCACAATCAAAGATCCAATCAAAACCTCCCTCATGGCTCTTGCATATATCTGAACAAGACTTCGAGAATTGGAAAAAAAACACAACAACTGCACATATTATGCTTTTATGGATCCTCCAAAGGAAATTCAGGGGTTGAAGGAGTAGGTGGGGTTATCCTTTCCCCATGAGAACATATTCAGTTATGATTCTCTTGGAATATTGGATAAGTGACAAATAACCAAGCCAAGGCATATGCCATACTCCAAGGCTCGAGAAAAGTAAGACATTAAGGCATACCATTTGTCTTAATCCTAAGGGACTCCAAGGTAACCATTAATCATATGAGAAAAAAACTCACTCCCTTTAGATGCAAAGCTTGCTTATATCTTTTGTATGATTCACTACAAAATAACAGCCTTGCAAACCACCTTTCCCCTCCACATTCTTCACAAAAATAATTCCATAGTAGACAAGAAAGAAAATAAAGCAATAAAATACCCTACATGATCATTAAAGATCAATGATTTCACCATAGAAGAATTCATACCATGACTTTATTCAAGTTCCTAAGGATTAAAACTAAGGTTGAAAGGGGAACAAGGAAGGCAAGAAATAATTGCAATACAATTAGCAAGGGGGATCGTCGCCACTCCCATTTCAATCACTTGAGGCATGCAATGATGACACAGGATGGAAAGGAAGGTCATTTTAGGGACAACTCCCCCTCTCACATGAACAATATGTATCATATTCCTCCTCTAGGTCCATATACCAAGACAATTCATCCTCCCTTTGCAGTAATAACAGATGCAAGGTCCATTTTCAAAAAGATTGGGATGATTCATCGGTTTGTTAGTACATTAAACGTAGTGTGTTCAATACCATGTCTAGGAGAGATGACATCACTAGGCCTAATCCGACGTAGATTCACAATGCCTGAATCATGTGTCACTCCTACCCGTAGAAGATTGTGGGTGTGTGAATGGGATACATAAATCATGGCTAGAATGGTGAATCTACGACCTCGGTTATGGGAACTATCCCAAGCATGTTGGATAGGTACGATAAGTGTGCCACCTTTGGCAAAATTTGGGCAGTATGCAATTGGTAAACTCTTGTTAACAAGAAATCGAGGATAGGAAATCAAAAGTTTGTTGGGTAGTGAAAGAGCGTGTAGGAAGACAGAAATGGAAAGATGGAGGAAAGAATCGGGATATTAAGAAAGAGAGGAGATGAGCCAGACTGTCCAATCCCTGCGTGTTCAAGTTCATGGTCTATCCACCCAATGGCTCATAGTGATGGAAATCCTAGCAGATCAAAGGAAGGAGAAAACTTATTTGAAGGATGAGAAGGAGGCCATATGCTCGGATGTAGAAGAACTGAAGAACAGATCTAAAAGCATCTCCCTGGAAATCACCAACATTGTACCTTCAGAGGAAGCTTCTTCTCCTACCCTGAAGCTAACCATTCCATATTTCAATGCAGAACCATACCAAAAGGATGCAGAGTTAGGAAGGCCTCATAATTCACATTAGTCTCTTTGAATGTTTTGTTTTTGCATATTACTCTTAGGAAAGTTCTGTAGAATCTACTCTAGGAAACAATATGATAGATTGTATAAAAAATTGATAGACTTGAATGTTGGATATATCATAAGAAGCCTAAAATATGTTTTTTCCACAAGTGCAAGCATTGTTTTTGAAATTTTGTATGACAAAATCTTTTCCTCTTTATGGAAGACATTTTAATATAATTTTCACCGGTCTCTTTAAAAAAAAAAAGGTGAATCACGAAGGTGAATCATGTATGTACTGCGTCGCAGGAAGGTGAATCATATACATCCATACAAATTTTTCTAGGAAGGAGAAGGTTCGTATAGGGTGATGTTAGCAAGTACAGGTGATGTCAGTTGGCCATATATATGGTCTGCAACATATTTGTGGGCAAAAGATATTTCTATGGATTTGTTGAAGTTTGGTTTTCTAATTTTCTTGTTATTGGAGGGCAAGGTTGTCCTCAGATTTGGTGACATTTGTATTGACTAGGAGGGATGGTTTTTCCTTCAGGATTTCTAAATTTGATAAGGTTACAGGACACAAATATTATCTCTCATATATGTTGATGATTCATCTTTGATCTTGTGGTTTCTGCTACATTCATTTTCATTCAATAATTTTTAATGTAAAATTGTTCAGTGATAATAGATATGGTTTTAATGTGTTATCACTAGGAACCAATTTTCAGATCTGAAAATTAGTCAAATAAAGTTTCATGTGAAAATTGACAAAAATGTCCCAAGAATACTGAGAAAAAACCTAAGTCCAAGGATTGGGGATTACCTTCACAAGACCTATCCCTAGGAAACAATCACTAAAGGACAAACCCAAAACCAAATCTAGGTGTACAAACCCTAAAGAAATCTAGATGATGCCTCCCAACAAATAGACTGTGGAAAAACCCCGGATGGGGTGTCAGCAGGAATACATGATTAATCATCAGGAGGTGGGAGGTGAGGCCAGTTGGAGGCTCAAACCTCCAAAACGGCGTTTGGCAATCGCCCTCTTTAACCTCTATGGTCTAGGAAATTACCACTGCAGGCATCTACAGCTGGTGGAAGGGTTATTGCGCCTGGTTAGAGGTATAGGAAATGCGATGGGGATTAATACCAGGAACACTTCGACTACAAGATCAATTAAAATACACCCTTGAAAATGTACTCCTGCAATGACCCTGACATGAGGAAGAGAGATCTTTATCAATGGAATACGGGCTCGATATTACTCTAGCACTGGAATCCGTTGGTTCTGGTCGACATTTTCATTCCTCCCTCTTTGGACCTACAAGCATATCTATGCACATTATGATGCGTATTCCTCTCAGAGGTCGTTCTTGTGAAGGAAGCGACTCATGACGATGGATGGACATGCATTATGAATAAATGGAGCTCGCAATCCTGACCCAATACCATTCATCCATGAACTCTCCAGTCCAAAATGAAGAACCAAGAAGAGATCCCCACATGTAGGAGGCAACAGTCCCTTCGGGTTGCATAATTGAATGGTTTGATGATGAGGGTAATTCTTTGGCATTTGAAGCACAACCCGTCACAGCATGAGAAATAATGAACAAGAGTCAGAGCCCCACTTGGGAAGGCCTCGATACTGACCATATGGGTGTTTTCTTTCCCATCCCTTTGCAGTCTATGCTAGAAGCTCGAATCTATAGAAGCTCCTCAAGAAATTTTGAATTGAAGGGAGAGCTCTTCCACCTGGTTTTTGAGACTCGTTAGGAAGTAGTTGATTTGAAGCATAAAATGGAAAAACTCGATCAAATGATTTCTTAGTTTGTGTCTCTGCATGCTCATCCAAACCTCGTCAGGACGACGCTATCTATGTCTTTCCCGGATTCCATCATCTTGAATGTGCTTATTCCTATGCCTGCATGCAGCCCCAAAGTTCCTCCGAGTGGAGAAGTGTTGCCTATAGGATAGTCCTGGTCGCTGGCTTTTTTCTAGTTTCTTTTCTAGTTTCGTATTTCATGACTTAAATAGTGCAACAATTTTGTTAATTCCATATTTTCTTAGAGATACCAACTCATTCGAGATTAAACTATTAAATTTTTTAACCACATGGGACTACAATTATTTTGCATCAAACTGGAGCTGCGTTGGTTTCCTCTCAAGGAACTACAAAGTCTAGCAAGCTATCTACACAACTTCACTATTTTATGGAGGGTAATATAATGTCTACTAATTTACCAAAATTATTTTGCATCAAACTGGAGCTGCGTTGGTTTCCTCTCAAGGAACTACAAAGTCTAGCAAGCTATCTACACAACTTCATTATTTTATGGAGGGTAATATAATGTCTACTAACTTACCAAAAAAAAACCGAAAAAAACAAAACAAAATGACCAAGGTGGAAAAGGGAGTCTTACCTAAGTAAGAAGACCACCATGCCTCCCAAGAATCATGAAACTGAGAAGGACGCTTAGTATCTCCACTATAGTGAGCAATCTAGGAAACCAAATCAAACCAAGAATCTAGTAAAAACCATATGCATGCAAGGAAGAATAATGAAGGGAACAAAACTCACCGCAAGTAATCAATTTTGCATGCAACATATCAAAGCTTGCATCCTTGCAAATCGTTTCCATGCACATAGATGTATTTACTTCACATGCCAGTCCATCTGATTCCTAAATGGGATGTTAATTCTTGAGACATAAACATTAAAAGATGTGGAATCAATAAACCCATTTGATGCACCTCAGAGACCTGTAGCAATTCTAACACCTACAAAACTATATTATTCTATCAGAATGCACAATGGAATTTATATTCAAACACACAACATACAATTCATTTACTATTGTTAAGACTGAAATAGAAGAATTTTAATTACATCCACAAGAACACAAATAGGTTATGAATCCTTGCCTTCATTATTGCTTTCAAAATGCCCCTTATTACAATGTAATTGAGGAATACATCTTTCTCACTAAACTAGAAATGATGCAGTGTGTTGTTCTTCTACATATTATAATGTCTCTTCTAAATCTCGTTCTTGGTGGTTATCTTAGTCGCTTCAAATAGAACCGAGGGAAACCTTCCTTTCTTCTGGCTCGAATATAACCCTAATATCTTCCTTCCTCCCCCTTTTTATGTTGTTCATGTTATTTTATTTGTTTCCCTTTCCACTGGGAAGATGAATAGTCATGATTGTTTGTTTCCCAGATGTTTTCCAATTCAATTTCGTGTCCTCTTCCTTCACCAATGATTTCCACTTGGAACTTAATATTCATGAGCTACGTGGATGGAATCAACACGTTGAGTAGCAACATAAAATTTCCAACTCAAATCCTGTAGCACAAGTTGCAGCATAGGATTTGCAACGAGTTGCAACACAAATCATGTAGCATGGAGTCACATCATAGGATTTGCAGCGAGTTGCAACACTAATCATGTAGCATGGAGTTGTAGTGTAGGAGTTGAAGTGAGTTGCAACACTGTCAAATTTAACAAGGAGTAGCAACACGAGATTTTGAGTAGAGTAGAGTTGCAACCATCCTTATTCATCCTAAATTAACTTGAACAGACTATAAAAATTTTTGGATGATGCATTTTTCCCAGAACTAAAGATACTCTTGCATCATAAACCCTTGGTAAGAAAAAAATGAGCTCTTAGGTCATGTGCTCATTGTTCCAGAGGATGAAGATTTTCGCAGGTGCCTTATTTCTTCTTCGGAAACCCACATTGCATACTTAGATCCTCTGTTTTTCCATTTGACCAAATATTCTAGATATTCCTTGTTGCAAGTTTTTCTACCAATCCTTGTGGCCAAATTTTCATCTATTTCATCAACTCGCTTGAATGGTATTTGTTCCCATCTGTCAAGAGTAATTTCATCATCATCGTTTTCTCCTTCATGGAATTAATATAGATCAACAACATTGAACCTTGGAGATATATCGAACTTGTCCAGAAGTTCCAACTAATAAGGATTATGTGAAATTTTCTTCAAGATTTTGCACAACCATATTTTTTTATACTTAAGTTTGTTATAAGTACCTCTGTAAAATTGTTCCTTTCTCGAGTGAACCATGACTAACTCACATTCTTTAAATATTTTATGTCTTCGATGTAGGTCTACCCTCTGTTTATACTTTTTATTTATTTCTTGTAGTTTATGCTTCACCTACGCATGCAATTCCTACATAATATCTGCAAAATCACTAGAATCAACACTCATTTTATCTCCTAGATCCAGTAAATCAACCAAATATACCACTCCCTTAGGTGACCTTCCATAAAAAAATTTGAATGGGCTCTTCCTTGTATATTTGTTCATTGAATCATTGTAAGCGAATTCAACTTGTGCCAAAATTTAATCCCATTGTCTAGGATTTTTTCCACTCAAACTTCTCAATAAGTTTCCTAAAATTTGGTTCACCACCTCCGTCTTCCCATCTGTTTGGGGATGATAGTTCGAACTGTATAGAAACTTAGAACCCAACTTTTTCCAAATTTTCCTCCAAAAGTGACCAATAAATCTCATGTCTCTGTTTGAAGTAATACTCTCGGTAGGCCATGTAACCATACCACTTCTCTAAAAACCAAGGCAACCACTTCACTAGCATCACGTGTCTTCTTACATGCTACAAAATATGTCATTTTTGAAAACCGATCTACTACTACCATCACATAATCATACTTCCTTTGTGTCATAGGAAGTCCCAAAAAAAAATCCATGCTTACATCTTCCCATGGTCTTTCATGTACCGACAATGGAGTGTAAAGTCCAATATTATGACTTCTACCCTTAGCTAATTGACAAATTCTACAACACTGAAAAAATTTCATAACATCTTTGATGATGTTGGGACAAAAGTATCATTCTTTCACCAATGATGTGGTTTTTTCCATGCCACAATGTCCTCCTAAACCGCCACTGTTAAACTCTCCAATGAGGTTCAATTGTATTGAACTCTGTCGAATACATAATTGTTGTTTGTTATACAAGAAGCCTTCTTGAATGTGGTATTCTAAGAAGGGTGTTCTTTCCATACTCCATGGTTCTCTGCATTCCTTCCAAGCCGATGCAAAGTCTGCATCCTCTTCATAGAACCCTTTTACACATTCCAAACTTACCACTGCAACTGACATGGTGTTTAGCAATATTGTCCTTTGAATAAATGCATCAACAACCTTGTTTGACTTCACTAACCTGTGTTTCAAAACAAATGTATAACTTTGTAACAATTCTACCCATTTAGAATGTTTATGATTCAATTTACCTTGGTTTTTAATGTACTATAACACCTTGTGGTCAGTAAACAAAAAACAATCCTTTGGAAGTAAGTAATGTCGCCACCTTTTCAGGGCCTACATGATAGCATAAAATTCTTGATCATAAACATAGTATTTCTTCCTCATTTTGTTCAACTTTTCACTGAAAAATGCTATCGGTATACCTTCTTGGCTCAGAACTACTCCAATTGTTGTTCCACTTGCATCACAGTCTACCTGAAATACCTTATTGAAATCTGGATGTGACAATACTGGATTTTCTGTCACCTTCTTTTTCAAATATTTAAATGACTTTTTTGTTGTTGTTTTCCACTGAAATGTGTCTTTCTTCATGCATTCAGTAAAAGGTGCAAAATTATGACTGAAATTTCGAATGAACGTCCTATAGAAACTTGCCAGTCCATGGAAAATTTTCAAGTCAAAAGTGCATTTAGGTGTCTACCAATCTAATATTTATTTTACCTTCTCAGAGTCCATCTTTAAACCTTCTTTGGAAACCACGAAACCCAAGTATACAAGCTTCTTTTGTAAAAACATACACTTCTTTGGAATTATCAACAATGCCTCCTCTTTCAATCATTATAACACCTTCTTTATGTGATGCATGTGTTCCTCTTTGATCCTGCTAAAAATCAGAATGTCATCTAAATATACGGCAATAAATTTTCCCAAAAACGGTTTCAAAACTTTTTTCATCAGCCTCATGAATGTGCCAGGTGCATTAGTTAAACCGAAGGGCATAAATGACCACTCGAACAATCCATATTTTTTCTTGAACGCTTCCTTCCATTCATCACCTTCCCTTATCCGGATTTAATGATAACCACTCTTCAAATAAATCTTCATGAAGTACTCAACGCCACTCAAAAAATCCATGAGATCATCCATTCTCGATAAAGGAAACCTATACTTAATGGTGATTTTATTAATCGCTAGTGAATCTATACACAACCGACACTCACCATTCCTTTTTGGTGTCAAAATTGTTGGTACTGCACAAGGACTCAAACTTTCTCGAATTAACCCTCTATCAAGTAACTCTTGTACTTGTCTATTTACCTCTTCACTCTCTACTGGATTCATTCGGAAAGGTGCTTTATTTGGCAAGCTTAACCCATGTATTAGGTCAATATGGTGTGATACCCTTCTCAATGGAGGTAATCCTACTGGTAAATCATATGCTACAATTTCCTTAAATTCTTTCAGTTAGTGTTGAATCTCAACTGATATAAAATTATTTTTCTCTATCTCCTGAATTTGTTTTGGCATTATATCCAAACAACAATCACTATGTTTATGTTATCTTAGAAACTCCTTAGTATAACATAACATGATTCGACTATTGTTGACATGCATATTCCTGTTGTTACTATCGTTCATAACTTCGTTGCTACTGTTGTCCATCCCCTTGATGTTGTACTGTTCATATTCTTTTATGACATTGGTACCAATTTATAACATTGACCATCCTTGAAAAATTCATAGGAATTCTCTCTTCCATCATGGATTACCTTTCTTTCAAATATCCAAGGTCTCCCAAGTAACACATGACATGCATCCATATCTATCACATCACATAAAAATTCATTGAAACTTCTAATCTGGAAACTCAATAAACATTGTTCAATCATGGTCACATGTTGTCCCTTTTGCAACCATGCAACTTGGTATAGATTGGGATGAAAAATTCCTTTCAACTTCAATTTCCCCATTACTTCAGTGGATACCAAATTTTTTGACCTCCTGTTATCTATGACTAGATGACAACACTTATCGTGAATTTTACATTTAGTCTTGAACACTATCTTTCTTTGTTCATGCTCTACTTCTTCCTTTGTCTCAGGCTTGAGTAATACTCTCCTCAACATCAGGTTTTTTCCCTATTCTTGCTACAGTACTTCCACTTTCCCACCAAAAGTTGTTTCCTCATCTACTTGGGTGACTTGTGTCCTAGATTTATTTCTTTTTGTTGTGTTTTTCCTCTCTGGACATTCAAATACTTTTTGACCCTCTACTCCACAATTATAACATGTAATTACATACTTATCATGGACAAAACCTCTGCCTCTGTCTCTTCCAACACTTCTTCCTCCTCTTGCATGTTTATTGTTGGTTGCCTCATCCTCCTTCTCATTGTCTTAAGTAGCACTCACTCTACCTCTGCCTCTGGTTCATTTTCCTCGAAACTTTTGTCGTATTCTTCTTTCAATCTTTTCTTCCACCTTCAAAACAACCAAGTAGGCTTCGTCTACATTTTGAAAGTAATGTGTACTCATCTCATCTTGAATATGGTACTCCAGTCCATTTACGTATCTCGACACTCTCTGATACTCTGATTCCTTCATTCTTGACCTGCGTGACAACTTGAATAATTCTTCCATATATTCACGCACATATGTCTCTTTCTTCCTAAGATTGTGTACTTGTTTACACAAGTTCTGCTGGTAGTCAACAAGTAATAATTTCTCTTTTATCTTACTAATCATCTTCTTCCAAATTTTAATCTTCTCTAATCTATGATCTACTATGTCTTTTTGCAGCATATCCCACAAAAGTGCAACATTTCCTTTCAACTTCACAATGGAAAAACGAACACGATTTGGATCTTGAACATTCTCATACTCGAAGTATCTTTTGAGCTCACTTATCCAATCTATAAGAGTTTGATCCTTCAAACTACCATCATAGAAAAAAACCTCAACCCTCACGTTGTCTCTGTTACTCAAGAAGGATACCAGATGCATTGTTGGGTCTCCTTCCTCAACATCTTGTTCAACTTCAATCTCTTCTTCAGATTCAGAATCTAACTCAACTTCTTCATTTCTTTTATTTTCCAACTCTTTTATTCTTCTTCTTAATTCTTTGATTTCCATATTTCTCGCACCTCCCTGTGATGCTTCTACTCTTTGTAGTGGCATCCTTACGAGTTGTCTTACGAGCCTCACTCGAACCAACATTCACAGGCCTTACCTCTGGGCACTATACTCTCACAGCTGAGGAACCTGAACCTGCTCTGATACCACTTGATGTAGCTCACAGACCCGTAGAAATGATAACACCTACAAGACTATGTTCTACTCTCAGAATGCATAGTGAAACTCATATTCGAACACACAACATACAATTCATTTACTGCTGTTAAGACTGAAATAAAAGAATTTTAATTACAACCACAAGAACACGAGAAGGTTGTGAATCTTTGCTTTTATTAATGATTTAAGAATTCCCCTTATTACAATGTAATCAGGGAATATATCTTTCTCACGAGACGAGAACCAATGCATTGTGTTGTTATTCTGCATATTATACCGTCTCTTCTCGATATCATTGTTGGTGGCTATCTGATTCACTTGAAATCGACCTGAGGGAAACAATCCTTTCTTCTAGCTCGAATCCAACCTTGGCATCTTCCTTCCTCCCCATTTTTATGTTGTTCCTGTTAGTTTATTTGTTTCCCTTTTCGCTCGAAAGATGAATATTCATGATTGTTTTCTTCCCAGAGATTTTCCAATTCATTTTGTTTCCTCTTCCTTCACCAATGATCTCCACTTCACACTTAATCTTTATGAGCTACGTGGACTGAATTTGGAATCAACACGTTCAATAGAAGAATAAAATTTGCAACACAAATCTTGTATAGTGAGTCACATCATAAGATTTGCAGTGAGTTGCAACACCAATCTTGTAGCATGGAGTCGCAACATATGAGTAGAGTTGCAACCATCCTTATTCATCCTAAATTAACTTATACACAACTGAAATGTTTTTGGGTGATGAAGATTGCCCATAACCAAAAATGCTTGTACATCACCATTCCTCCCATCCCTAATAATCATTTTATACAAATGCAATCATCCCAATTAACTATTATATATATATATATATAATACTATTTATTATAATAATAATAATAATAATTATTATAATTATAATTGTAATGAAATGGAACTCATTAAAGTTTCATGACGATGATGGTAGTTAATGTCCACTAAAACCAAAATGAAAATAAAATAATATATATATTTTTAAATTATATAGTGAATGTATATTTAGTTTTGATTATATTGATTGGTTAGTTATGAATATTATAAACATTTATTATTTATTTAGTCTAAGTGTTTGGAGTTTTTAGGGACATATTTTTCGATAATTTTTTATTGAAATCTCGTAAAAAAAGTTTGAACTCTATATTTGAGTGGTTGAATCTGTATAATTGGAGTGTTCTAGGGTTTTTGAGGGTGTTGAATTTATTTATGCATTCAAAAATACAATTTAAACAAAATAAAATGGTGATTTCACCAAGATCTTTCAATGGATTCCATTAAAAAAGTTAAAAAAATGAAATGTTTAGACAAACTCTTTATTATTAAGTATAAACTAATCTTGCTTTTTATGAACTTTAATCATCAACATCATAATTTATTTTTCAATAAATTCAAGGAATTAATTTATTTTTTTATTATTAATATTGTTAGATATTTAGTGTATTCATATATATTACCTTTAAATTTAATCTCAATAAATGAGATACACTATTTTATAACTATAGGGACTTAAATCTCTTTAAATGAGGTTCACTATTTTACAGTAGTTTAAATGAGGTTCACTATCTTACAGTAGTTATCATTCACAAATGTGGAAAACACAATTTGAATTTTCTCACAAAATTATGTTTAAAAAAATACATCTTTACATAATAGTTTTTTTCTTTAAAACTATCCAATCACACATTGAGGGGGGTAGGGTATGTATACCTTCTTAGACTTTACCAGTCAAATCGCTGGGCGGAGGGGGGTCCCTTGTCCCACAAACAAGGGGGTCTCATACACCAATTTGGTATGCTGGCTTGGTCGTGACCTTAAAAATAGATTATTATTATTATTATTAAACAAATATTTTTTTAATATATTAAATATAGTAATATTTTAATAAATTAATTTTGAAATAAAAATAATTAAAAAACTAATATAAATTTAATAAAATTATTTTTTTCTAATAAAATTATATTTATAGTAGAAATAAATAAGATAATTCAAATATATTATAAAATTTAAAATAAATTACATCTATTTAAATCAAAATAAATTTTGAATTTTAAAAAGATAAAAAAGGAAAAAACAAATCATTACTCATATCAAACTCAAATTATAACTATTTATTATTTTATTATTATATTATTTCATTGGTTTAGTCCCTCGAGGTGTAGGAAAGTGTGTGACAGGGTGTACTCTTAAGGCACTCCGTGATGTTAGGGTTGGTGTGGTTCAGGACGGGTGGGATCACGCGGAGATTTTGTCAGGAGTGTACTATTAAGGCACTCCATGATATTAGGATTGGTGTGGTTAAGGACGGATGGGATCACGTGGAGATTTTGTGGGTGAAATCCCGCGAAGATTTTCCTTCAGAGACAAACTAGCAAACAAAAAAAAAATATTTAATTGATTTTATAAGATAATGACTTCTACATAATCAATTTATTTAAAATGGAAGCTAATTAAATGTAAAACAATTTTTTTTACATATTATTAGATCACTCACACAATTAAAGTGAAATGACTTTGACATATCGATTTGTTTATAATGTAGCTAATTAAATGTAGAGCAATTTTTTTTTACATATTGTTAGATCATTCACAAAATTAGAGTTCAAATTCATGTATAACTCCACATTTAAACCATTTAAATTTAAACATAACATTTAAAAAAAAAGTTTTTTCACATTTTAACCATTTCAACTTAAATACTACCTTTAAAACAGAGTTTCAAAATCAATCTTTTCACTTTAATAAAATCATTATAATTTTCCCACTTAAAAAAACAAAATCTCATACTTTTCATTTTCTCAAATAATCATTCATTATTATATTAATGACAATTAATACTATAAAATTATATAAAACTTTGTGACTTCCCACCATCCGCTTTTTAAGCATAATACCCTTTTTATTCGACGAGTCTTTAACTGTTACATTAAATGCTATCAACTGTATTATTTTTAACTAATGTTTTTAGTTTTCACAATTCGACCAGTCTTTAATTCTTACATTAAATACTATCAACTGTATTATTTTTAATTAATATTTTTAGTTTTCACAATGCCTACTTAAGCATCCTACATTAAATGTTATAAACTACATTATTTATTTATTTATTAATGTTTTTAATTTTCACACTCTGTACTTAACCATCATTTTTAGGTTTTCACCCTTTAGTATCCCAGCCTAAAATGTTCATTACTACCACTTATAGAGGTTACAGAGATATTGTAAAGAGCTCCGTCTTTGGTCTGCCTCTAAAACTGTCAGATTCGATAGGGATACGGAGCTGGATAGATTGGCTTCAGTGTCCAAGATGGGACGTCCAGACTCTTCTTTCGTTAAAGATGGACAGACGTATGTAGAGTCGAATTTGAATTCATCTCCATTTCTGAGAAGCTTTTCTATGGAAAACGGAAGATCCTTTAGTTTTCCAGAAGTGATCGACCCGCCCAGAAGGAGCTGTGTCGACATCGCTCCACCCAGGTTGACCTATGCGGATGTCGACCCACCCAGAAGGAGCTGTGTCCACATTTTCCCACCCAGGCTGAGCACTGTCGATGTCGAACCCCCGAGAGTGAGATCTGCTGATGTCGAGCCCCCGAGGATGAGTTTCACTACGGAGTCTAGAACCCATGATTCACCTGGGCTCTTGAACCCAAGGAACGACATAGCCTCTGAAGGAATCTCAGAAACGGAGAGAGCGGAGAGTTCTGAAACATACCCTAGTATTTCATATATATTGGCGTCGCAGATGAATAAAAATGGAGGTCATATATTCTCTGTAGCAGCCGCGGACGGGACTCTCTACACCGGCTCCGACAGCAACACTATCAGAGCGTGGAGATATTCTAGGCCAGAGTTCGTTCAATGCAGCCGCCTAGATTCCGGAAGCGGCATGGTGAGGGCGATTTTGCTGGGAGAGGATAAAATCTTCAGTGCCCATGCCGACCACAAAATCCGTGTGTGGCGTCGCTCCCGTTCAAACCCCAGCGTCCACAAGCGATGGGCAACGATCCCGACACTGATCGATTCTATACACCAATGGATAAAGCCGAAAACCGTCCTTGGATGGAGACGGAGTCATGAAAATCCTCCAGTGGTGAAGCATATGGGCGAAATATCCTCTCTCGCCTATTACGACGGTTTCCTGTATTCGGGTTCTTGGGACAAGACTGTGAAGGTCTGGAGGATGTCAGATCTCAAGTGCGTGGAAACGATCGAAGCTCACGAGGAGGCCGTGAACACCGTTGTTATAGGCCCCGATGGATTGCTGTTCAGTGGCTCGGATGACTGCACGGTCAAGATCTGGAAAAAAAATAGCGGGCGGTCCTTGCATGTGCTGCTCGCAACCCTTTGCGAGCAAAACTGGCCCGTGAAAGCCCTCGCGCTCAACTCGAATGGGTCCGTTCTGTTCGCGGGAACTTCCAACGGTCAAATAATTTGCTGGGGAAAAGAGAAATACTCCTCCCAAATGCGCCACACTGGCGTCCTTAGGGGGCATCTACACGAAGTTCTATGCCTGGCAACAGTAAGGGATTCTGATCTATTATTCAGTGGATCCGCGGATGCAACCATTATTGTTTGGAACAGGGGAATGGATTCCAACGTGCATAATTGTTTGGCAACTATACGAACCCATGGCGGCCCTGTGCAATGTATTGCTACCACTGTTGACGAAAAGCACGGGTGTCTGCTTTTCAGTGGAAGCCTGGATGGAACAGTGAAACTGTGGCGCATCATTATAGAACACAATACTGTGAA
>ML777630.1:608657-642785 GCA_009831015.1 Picea engelmannii | reverse complement strand
TATATATATATATATATATATATATATATATATATATATATATATATATATATATATATATATATAATAATACTTAATATTATTTATTATTATTATAATAATAATTATTATAATTATAATTGTAATTGTAATTGTAATGAAATGGAACTCATTAAAGTTTCATGATGATGATGGTAGTTAATGTCCACTAAAACCAAAATGAAAATAAAATAATATATATATTTTTAAATTATATAATGAATGTATATTTAGTTTTGATTATATTGATTGGTTAGTTATGAATATTATAAACATTTATTATTCACCTAGTCTAAGTGTTTGGAGTTTTTAGGGACATATTTTTCAATAATTTTTTATTGAAATCCAGTAAAAAAAGTTTGAACTCTATATTTGAGTGGTTGAATCTGTATAATTGAAGTATTCCAGGGTTTTTGAGGGTGTTGAATTTATTTATGCATTCAAAAATACAATTTAAACAAAATAAAATGGTGATTTCACCAAGATCTTTTAATAGATTCCGTTGAAAAAGTTTAAAAAAAATGAAATGTCTAGACAAACTCTTTATTATTAAGTATAAATTAATCTTGTTTTTTTTATGAACTTTAATCATCAACATCATAATTTATTTTTCAATAAATTCAATAAATTAATTTATTTTTTTATTATTAATATGGTTGGATATTTAGTGTATTCATATATATATTACCTTTAAATTTAATCTCAATAAATGAGATACACTACTTTATAACTATAGGGACTTAAATCTCTTTAAATGAGGTTCACTAGTTTAAATGAGGTTCACTATTTTATCATTCACAAATGTGGAAAACACAATTTCAAAATTGTGTTTAAAAAAATACATCTTTACATAATAGTTTTTTTTTAAAAAACTATCCAATCACACATTGAATTTAATTTACAATGAAGACCGTTTTCTATAATTTTTTTTGGTTAAGAACATGTGTTTCTTCTTAAGAGGTCACATGTTCAAATCCAGAGGGGGGTAGGGTATGTATACCTTCGTAGACTTTATCATCCACAAATTTGGTATGCTGACTTGGCTGTGACCTTAAAAATAGATTATTATTATTATTATTATTATTAAACAAATATTTTTTTAATATATTAAATATAGTAATATTTTAATAAATTAATTTTGAAATAAAAATAATTAAAAAAATAATATAAATTTAATAAAATTATTTTTTCTAATAAAATTATATTTATAGTAGAAATAAATAAGATAATTCAATTATATTATAAAATTTAAAATAAATTACATCTATTTAAATCAAAATAAATTTTGAATTTTAAAAAGATAAAAAAGGAAAAAACAAATCATTACTCATATCAAACTCAAATTATAACTATTTATTATTTTATTATTAAATTGGTTTAGTCCCTTCATGATATTAGGGTTGGTGTGGTTCAGGACGGATGGGATCACGGGGAGATTTTGTCAGTGAAATCCCGCGTAGATTTTCCTTTAGAGACAAACTAGCAAACAAAAAAAAATATTTAATTGATTTTATAAGATAATGAATTCTACATAATCAATTTATTTAAAATGGAGCTAATTAAATGTAGAACACTCCATGATATTAGGGTTGGTGTGGTTCAGGACGGATGGGATCACGCGGAGATTTTGTCGACAAAATCCCGCGGAGATTTTCCTTTAGAGACAAACTAGCGAACAAAAAAAAATATTTAATTGATTTTATAAGATAATGACTTCTACATAATCAATTTATTTAAAATGAAGCTAATTAAATGTAAAATTTTTTTTTACATATTATTAGATCACTCACAAAATTAAAGTGAAATGACTTTCACATGATCGATTTGTTTAAAATGTAGCTAATTAAATGCATAGCAATTTTTTTTTACATATTGTTAGATCATTCACAAAATTAGAGTTCAAATTCATGTATAACTCCACATTTAAACCATTTAAATTTAAATATAACATTTAAGAAAAAAAGAGTTTTTTCACATTTTAACCATTTCAACTTAAATACTACCTTTAAAACAGAGTTTCAAAATCAATCTTTTCACTTTAATAAAATCATTATAATTTTCCCACTTAAAAAACAAAATCTCATACTTTTCATTTTCTCAAATTATCATTCATTATTATATTAATGACAATTAATACTATAAAATTATATAAAACTTTGTGTCTTCCCACCATCCGCTTTTTAAGCATAATACCCTTTTTATTCGACGAGTCTTTAACTATTACATTAAATGCTATCCACTGTATTATTTTTAACTAATGTTTTTAGTTTTCACAATTCGACCAGTCTTTAATTCTTACATTAAATACTATCAACTGTATTATTTTTAACTCGCTGCTGAGAACGCCGAAAGGTTGGCTGAGAACGCGTGTCATAAAACGTCTATGGTAATTCGTAATCCATTTGTTTAAATCTATTTAATCATTTAAACGTGGCAAAAATCTGACCCATTGATTTTGGAGGACGACTAAGAATATGCCAGCATCTTCAATGCATAACCATCAGATTAGAGTTTAAGGTTAAATAAGGTTAAAAGATCATTAATTGTGCCCATTATCAATAGGTGTACACCTTTCCACGTAATTAATTAATATTTTTAGTTTTCACAATGCCTAATGCCTACTTAAGCATCCTACATTAAATGTTATAAACTACATTATTTATTTATTAATTAATGTTTTTAATTTTCACACTCTGTACTTAACCATCCTTTCCCTTTTTGGTTTAGTATCCCAGCCTAAAATGTTCATTACTACCACTTATAGAGGTTACAGAGATATTGTAAAGAGCTCCGTCTTTGGTCTGCCTCTGAAATGTCTAAAACTGTCAGATTCGATAGGGATACGGAACCGGATAGATTGGCTTCAGTGTCCAAGATGGGACGTCCAGACTCTTCTTTCGTTAAAGATGGACAGACGTATGTAGAGTCGAAGTTGAATTCATCTCCATTTCTGAGAAGCTTTTCTATGGAAAACGGAAGATCCTTTAGTTTTCCAGATCTGATCGACCCGCCCAGAAGGAGCTGTGTCGACATCGCTCCACCCAGGTTGACCTGTGCGGATGTCGACCCACCCAGAAGGAGCTGTGTCCACATTGTCCCACCCAGGCTGAGCACTGTCGATGTCGAACCCCCGAGAGTGAGATCTGCCGATGTCGAGCCCCCGAGGATGAGTTTCACTACGGAGTCTAGAACCCATGATTCACCTGGGCTCTTGAACCCACGGAACGACATAGCCTCTGAAGGAATCTCAGAAACGGAGAGACCGGAGAGTTCTGAAACATACCCTAGTATTTCATATATATTGGCGTCGCAGATGAATAAAAATGGGGGTCATATATTCTCTGTAGCAGCCGCGGACGGGACTCTCTACACCGGCTCCGACAGCAACACTATCAGAGCGTGGAGATATTCCAGGCCAGAGTTCGTTCAATGCAGCCGCCTAGATTCCGGAAGCGGCATGGTGAGGGCGATTTTGCTGGGAGAGGATAAAATCTTCAGTGCCCATGCCGACCACAAAATCCGTGTGTGGCGTCGCTCCCGTTCAAACCCCAGCGTCCACAAGCGATGGGCAACGATCCCGACACTGATCGATTCTATACACCAATGGATAAAGCCGAAAACCGTCCTTGGATGGAGACGGAGTCATGAAAATCCTCCAGTGGTGAAGCATATGGGCGAAATATCCTCTCTCGCCTATTACGACGGTTTCCTGTATTCGGGTTCTTGGGACAAGACTGTGAAGGTCTGGAGGATGTCAGATCTCAAGTGCGTGGAAACGATCGAAGCTCACGAGGAGGCCGTGAACACCGTTGTTATAGGCCCCGATGGATTGCTGTTCAGTGGCTCGGATGACTGCACGGTCAAGATCTGGAAAAAAAATAGCGGGCGGTCCTTGCATGTGCTGCTCGCAACCCTTTGCGAGCAAAACTGGCCCGTGAAAGCCCTCGCGCTCAACTCGAATGGGTCCGTTCTGTTCGCGGGAACTTCCAACGGTCAAATAATTTGCTGGGGAAAAGAGAAATACTCCTCCCAAATGCGCCACACTGGCGTCCTTAGGGGGCATCTACACGAAGTTCTATGCCTGGCAACAGTAAGGGATTCTGATCTATTATTCAGTGGATCCGCGGATGCAACCATTATTGTTTGGAACAGGGGAATGGATTCCAACGTGCATAATTGTTTGGCAACTATACGAACCCATGGCGGCCCTGTGCAATGTATTGCTACCACTGTTGACGAAAAGCACGGGTGTCTGCTTTTCAGTGGAAGCCTGGATGGAACAGTGAAACTGTGGCGCATCATTATAGAACACAATACTGTGAAACCAGACCATGGATAGGAGAATTTATTTCCAGCTTTCCAGCCTCTGGAAATGAGGACACAATTTTAAACATAGCTTGAACTTCAGCTCTCTTCTTTCTGTGTCTCCGAGCTCCATGCTTTCCTTTTTCTGGATTGATGTATCAAGTCTTAACAGATAAAAGATATTTAATCCTTGCAAGGTTATGGGAGCAAAAAGGTTGTCCCTGGTATACTGTAAATTGCAATAGATGTTGCAAATTTTGCCAATAAAAATTTAAAATGTATTTTTTTCAATAATGCTTTGTTGTTTTTTTTAAATGTCTGTAATAATGCTGAAGTGGTTTATGTATCACTTTTATTATGCTGAAGTGGTTTATGTATCTCTTTTATTGATGTAATGTAAATAATCATATTTTATATTACAGGAGCATCAGCTATCTGCAAAATGGTATTCCACTTCTCCATAAACTTTAAACTTCACTGCAAAGGAAAAAAAAGGTATTTAATAATTTTCTTTCACGGCAAAGTATATAAAATTTTGTATTTAATATTTTTAATTTCTAATGGTGATAATGATTGCAAGGTAAATAAAATTCTATTTTTGGGGGGAGGGTTTGTTTTATATGCTGATATGACTCGAGGGAATCAGCCAGTAAGAGGCAACTCCTGATGGGAGCACGAAGAACATTTTTTTCCTCTTTAGCATGGAAATCATAATTCACAAGCACTCTCATTTCATTGTTCATTGTTAAATGGTGGTGACATGGAGGTGTGAAAATAGCAACATTGCTCAATGGTGGTAACATGGAGGTGCAAAAATAGTAAGAGGCAACTCTTCATGGTAGTACAAAGCACATATTTTTCCTATGTAGGATGGAAATCATAATTCACAAGCATCCTCATTTCATTATTAAATGGTGGAAACATGGAGGTGTGAAAATAGTAAGAGGCAACTCCTGATGAGAGCTCAAAGTACATCTTTTTCTTGGAGCATAAAGAATATATTTTTCCTCTGTAGGATGGAAATCATAATTCATAAGCACCCTCATTTCATTGCTAAATGGTGGTAACATGGAGGTGTGAAAATAGTAAGAGGCAACTCATGATGGAAGCACAAAGAACATCTTTTTCCTCTGTAGGATGAAAGTTCACAAGCACCCTCATTTCATTGCTAAATGGTGGTAACATGGAGGTGTGAAAATAGTAAGAGGCAACTCCTCATGGGAGCACAAAGAACATATGTTTCCTCTTTAGGATGGATTTCATAATTCACAAGCACCCTCATTTCATTGCTAAATGGTGGTAACATGGAAGTCTGAAAATAAAGTGTGCATGGTAAAATTTGAAGTGTGGGATTATATTTCAGTTTCAAAGGTTATTTTTATTTAACACTTTTATATCAATAAGTTAAAATAAATAATGATTTTCTTTTGGAAAGAAAAAAGAAATTGTTTCACCAAAACAAAATTAATACATGACGATTATTCCTATATGAGAATAATGTTAAACTGTGTTATCCTTTTCCAAAAACTAATGTAAGCAATTATGAAAGGTTGAAAAAGAATATATTCAAATATATGCACATTGCCCAACAATTATGAATGGTTGAAAAATAATATATTGAAATACATGCACACTCTCCCATTTTAGAGAGTAATTTTCAAACAAGTTGAAAGTATGCATAATGGTTTTAAGGGAATTTCTTTTTACCTGGGGTAAGGATTAGTACAAGAGAAAAACAGTCTTCAATCCAAACAACTACAAGATAGCAGTTCTTGAATCTTTTAAACAAATACGTAATGCTTGAAACTTATATTTTATATTCTATGCTTATAAAGCAATTTCGTTTCTAATCTAATCAAGAAGAAGCACAAACATTAGTAAATTATATGGAACACTTCTCACTCTAGAACTTCCAAAGGTTTAAGTGAACAATTATAGGAAGTTATTGTAGTTTAAGAATCTAGTAACATCAACCATCATGTGGTTCAATAAATATATTCTAAAATATTTCATAATTGGAACCTCGCTTAGAGATTCATGTCCTTTTATGGGTGCATTAAAGATAGTCTAATTACATCTCATTAGGAGTGTTCATAATGATCAAAGGGAAGATTAAGGAGGTTTTAAGATTAGTGAGTTCTTCATCAAAAGACATAATTATTGAAAAATATGAAAATATGTTATGAAAAATATGTCATTGTATCATTGCAAGTATGATTAATTGCAAGCATATAAATTAAATTCATACTTTTCATGAAAAATAGATTCCAACGACACACAAATGTAGAACCAATTTCCTGCATTAACAAACATAATCTCCCTAAAATATTTCAATAACTAGCTAAAACTAGTTTTAGTATTATTAATGTAATGTCCATTGCTTTGTTATGAAATTCAACATGGAGATCATTATCCATAAGTGTACCTATATATACCTAACATTGGGATCATGGTCAAAGTGCACCAATCTATATCTATGAAAAGATAAAGTAAATAAGTTGTAAAACGAACTACTAGAACTTACCAACTACTAAGTTCGCGTATCACTAATATATTATACCACTTTGAAATTCATATAGACATTTTATCTTGAGTTTCAATTATTTCTTCTTAACAATTAAATATAAACAAGTTGTAAGAGTGACAACCCTTCATTTGCAATGATATGGAATGATCCTTGCTTCATTGTTGATAAACACATTTTTATTTTAAATTACTTTTGTAGGGGAAATAATTTAATTCCCTTCTATGAAGGAATAAAGGGGTATTCAAGGGAAATGTAGGATTCAAATTTTATCCTTGGGGATACTCAACACAATATCCCTATCCATCATTGTCCTTCACTTGTGCCCCTCAAAGATAAATAAATTTATGTTTGGAGTGTGACTTTTTATATTTCACTAGAAATGTTAATTGGTCATTTCATGAACCAAATTTCATTATATATTTGGTATATGTTGTGAATCTTGAAGGAGAGGATTATATATTTGATAGATGTTGTGAATCTTGAAGGAGAGGAATGAGGCACCTAGTGTACTTTCACTAGCTTGCATTCTCCTTGAATGTAAAGATGGACATTTTCTAATTGCAATATTTTAAGGTTTGAATAGAGTTGGACCCTTAACAACAAGAAAAAAGGGGGAAGTTAAATTTCCTTAAAGACATTCAACAATTTAGGGAAAGAGTGAATAGGCTGAGGGAATCACTATCTCTTAATGATGCTCATCTCACCTGAATCCATTGGATGATTCACCCCATGCAAATCACCCCATGCAAAAATAATTTTTCCAAGGCTAGAGGCACGATGGAGATACATTTGAGTGACTTGCATATGTTAAAACTTCACTTCATAACAACATATCTGCACTCATCGTATTTAAATCCTACCATTTTCAATCTAAAAACATCTTAAACATCTGCTAAAATTCAAATATACATAAACCAAAGTGTTGTCTTGAATATTCAAGTGTGTAGACATTACACATCAAGAAGTTAGATCATTATAGAAACAAACAACTAAGAGAATGATCTAAGAAGATATAAACTCTCAAATCATATATGACCACTAGATTATCTCAACACTAGTGAAAAATTAAGTAGAACATAAATCAAATCTATAAATTAGATTAGCATGTTAAACTAGGTCAACACTAGTGAATCATAAATAGAAACCAGACTTGAAAAAATTAGATCAACATACTCAATATGCACCAAGAACCACATATATTTCTATTATATAAAAAAGGAATACACAAACCAAAATTACCTTCTCCCAATCTTACAACACAAGACCAACGAACTTCTCATAATCTTATAAAGAAAAACACTTTAGCTACAACACTCTAGATATCACATCACACAACTTTTCACTCTATCTCTCATGCATAGAATTAAGTGGCCCCTCCTTCCATTTTATAGAATAAGAGAGAGGGGTTACAACTAAATTCTCTAGACTAGGTCCACTGTAATATCCCAAATCCGCATATATGGATATTAACTCTCTACTGACCCTGTTTTTTGCAGATCCGATACTCTTTGGGTGGTTGAATGGGTTATTTGGGTTTTTGAATGCGTTTGATAACTTGAATTTAACATCCGTGGTGATTTTGATTATGGTTTTAGGTGGAACAACTTGTTTAAGATATATTGAATATTCAAGCAATTACAATAATGATATGCATGTACAATAATTCACACAGACTACATCCATGTAAAAATAACCAAAACAATCTTCAGTTAGACCTTCAAATGACTAAATCTATACTGCAATACTATTAAGAGCATGGAAAAATACCTAGAACTAACATGTGGGCTAGATCATTGGCATGCAAGCCAAATCTGTGACATGTGTGGGTTTGTTGTTGCATGCAGAGTTGGATCTGTTGTCAGAAGATGAATATGATGCATGCACGAGAAAGACTCCTCCGAATATGATGAGATATGTCCCAATGAATTTTCCATCTTCCCTAGAAGACTCTCCTTGGATGTATTTGTTGCTTCCAGGCTCCTGGATCTCTTTGTCATTACCGAAAGTAATATGTCCAATTGTTGGGAATTCCCTCACACTGGATAATAATGAAAGGGTCACACAAATAGATTTCACCATCAAAATATGATAGAATATGTCTCGAATGGAGTTCCCTGCCTCCCTCTCCAATGGGTCGGAAGGAATCTGTCTCACTAGCCCTCTGGATGAGTAGATATGAGAATATGTGATCTCTCATGTGTCTGTCAAACACGCTGCAACTCCACTAAATGAATGTGATGCCCTGATGGATAAAAGGCTCAGAAAAATGTGTTGAATGGATAAAATGAAGCTCCTTCCCCTAATATCAATTGGGTTTGGATGTTTTAGTTTCTATAGGCCTCCTAAGAAAGAGTGACCCACTATACCTATGATGTTTCCTCTAGAACTCACACTAGAATCTGACTGCTGGAGCTAGATATTTGATCTCCACGCTCAATATGACTATAGATATGTAATGAAATCAATGGAAAACTTGTGTGGTTTCCCCAAATGTCTAGGGTGTGTCTCTCAACACCGAATCCAATCCCTCAGTGTCTTCCTCCTAGAATCCACAAGTATCCTCAAATTCGCTTGAATCTGGGTTTCTCCTCAGAGCTCTAGTTTCAATTCTCAAATCATCAATAATGACCCATTAGGTCACTTTTCCTCTCCTAATATACAATGAAACCCTAATTCTTCATTGACTTTTCACTTAAGCACTTTTCCTAAGTTTTTTTTATTTAACATTCACTTAAGCACTTAATTACCTTTTTCCACTTAGTCACTTAATGTCACTTTAAAATTATAACATTTCCCTAGTAAAATGACATCAAATGAACATTTTCCCTTGTTTCTTCCTAGCTATAGTCTAAAGGGGATGTTTAGAATACTAATCTCTCCCCTTTAGATTCATCACTCGGAAAGGAACATTATATTCCTCCCTTTCTGAGATTGCTTGTCCTCAAGCAACATCAATCCAGGGTGATGCAAAATATGATCACTCTCCCAAGTAGCATCCTCTATTGGAAGTGCCTTCCATCTGACCAAACACTCTCTGATGGCCTGGCTCCTCAATTTCCTCTCTGTGAACTTCAATATCTCCTACGGAACCAACTCTAACTATCCCTCCTCATCCAAAGAAGGTATCTCCTCAGAAGTGCTAATGAATTGTCCCACCACTTTCTTAAGGCAATAAATGTGGAACACGTTGTGAATCTAGCTCCCCTCTGGTAGTTCTAACTCGTAGGACACATCACCTACCCTGTGTATGACCCTGTATGGTCCATAGAATTTGGGTTTAAGCTTCTCTTCCCTACTCTTCTTCAAATATGACTGTCTGTATGGTTTTAGCCTTAGGAATACTAGATTTGCAACCTCAAAGATATGCTCTATCCTGTGTCTATCTGCATTCACCTTCTATCGATTATGTGCCACCTGTATATTCTCCTTTAATACCTTGAGAATCTCTCGACTCTCTACTATCAAGTATTTGGCCTTGGGAGCCCTATTGTCTCCAAAAACCAAATAAATCAAAGTGAGAGCATCATATCCATATAATTCTTGGAATGGTATCATACATGTGGACACGTGGAAGGTAGTGTTGTAACAGTGCTCTCAAATATGTAACCACCTTACCCATGTTTTTTGTTGTCCACTCACATAGTTCCTCAAGTATCCCTCTATCCACTTGTTGACTATCTTAGTCTGCCCATCAGTCTAGGGTGGTAACTGGTGTTGGGTGTCAAATCTGTACCAACCAATCTGAATAAATCCTGCCAAAATGTGTTGATGAACCGACTATCTCTGTCACTAACTATACTCTATGACAACCTGTGAAGTCTAAAAATCTCTCTGAAGAATAACTCTGCCACCTGCATTGTGTTGTAGTCTGTAGGAATTGCGAAAAAGTGCAAAAATTTGGTCAATCTGTCAACCACTACAAATATACAGTCCTTACCCTAATCCTTAGGTAGGCCTGTAATGAAGTCCATGGATATACCTTCCCATTTCTTCTCTAGCATTAGGAGTGGCTGAAGAAATCCTTCTGGGAGTGTCTTATCTGATTTATTTTGTTGACAAGTCACGCACTCGCTGATATGTCTCATCACATCCTTCGTGAGACCCTTCCAAGAGATTCTCTCCCTGACCTTCATGTATGTATTGAAGAATCCCTGATGGCATGCTAAAGGTGAGTCATGTACTACTGCCAAGATATTATTTTTGAGAGTAGATCTAGGCACAAGATAGACTCGATATTTATAGAAGATGACCTCATCTATGACTATGTACCTGTCATTATGTACCTATCTGTCCAATAAATCACATGTGAACTTATTCTTGGAATACTCTACTAACAAGATTGATTTCCAATCTTCTAAGATCTCCATCAAGGAACAAGTCATTGGTCTCCTGGACAGTGCATCTGCCACAATGTTTTTCTTTCCCTTGACATACTCTATGTCAAAATCAAAGGCCTAGACCTTTTTCACCCACTTCTATTGCCTCTGGCTGAGATATTTTTTCTCAAGGAAATACTTTAAGATATTATGGTTCGTCTTGACCACAAATTTGTTTCCCACCAAGTGTTGTCGGAATTTAGTCAAAGCATGCATTATTGCTAGCATCTCCTTGTCGTAAATCAGATACATCCTCTCTGGAAGGTTGAGCTTCCTACTCTCAAATACAATGGGGTGTTCTCCCTACATCAACACTTCTTTGATCCCCTCTCTTGATGCATCACACTCCAAAACAAATGGTATCATTAAATAGGGAAATGCTAGTACTGGGTATGTTCCCATGACTACCTTCATATTCTCAAATTACTTCTCCAATTCATCAATCCATATGAAGGCTCCCTGCTTGGTGAGGTCGATGAATGGTTCCCCCAACTTTGAAAAACCCTTCATGGATCTCCTATAATAGCTACACAACCTAAATAAACTCCTCAACTTTGTCACATTCCTAGGTGTTGTCCAATCCAAGATGGCCCTGATCTTCCCTTGATGCACTTGCACCCCATGTGTGTTGATAATGTGGCCTAGGTAAAGTAACTCTGCCATGCCAAACTCACACTTTGAATCCTTGTAATACAGTGATTGTGCCTCCATAATGTTGAATACCTCATCCAAATGTTTCAGATGCTTCTCCCATGTCTTGTTGTATATCAATATGTCATCGAAGAACACCAATATCGATTTCCTCAAGTGATCTCAGAATATATGGTTCATGCAAGACTGGAATGTGTCTGGTGCATTGGTTAGTCCAAATGGAATAACCAAGAACTCAAAAATGTCCATAATGGCATATGAATGACGTCTTCTCTATATCATACTCTCTAATGTTGACATGATGGTAGCCATAGCATAAATCAATCTTCGAGAAGAAAATTGCCCCGTGAAATTCATCCATCAAATCATCAGTGCATGGGATAGGTGATCCAATTGGATATCGGTGGCCACCCACTTTGTCCAACTCACTCAAAACAATTTTCTGGCAATTTTGGCAATTTACTATTTTTAGCAGTTTTTAACTTATGGGGCCATTTTGAGGGCCTAAATGAAGGTTTTTTGGGATTGAGATTCTCAATGATAGTTTAAGACTTTGATTGAGCACCCAAAATGAATCTCCTCGAATATACCTTTCCAACGGGCTATCGTGTGCCTAAAACAGATATCATATGCAAAAGTTATGACCCCGGGAAGTTGATGTACTAACTTACCCAAATGGGGCCCACCTGACTTTTGGCGCTTCATCTCCTAGGATTAGGTTTTTGGATGTCTAGGGTTTTTGAAATTCCTGCTTATTGTAAAAAGGCCTTGAGATCCTCATTTTAATGATTTTCTTGCGAATGAGCACAACCATCACATCTCTTCTCAGAGATAAGCCACCACCATTCCAGCAAGCTTGTTTTCCGCTGCATTTTACATTATCAACTTATTTCCTTATTGAATAGAAAACCAGTTTCACTGTATCTATGTTATTCTGTGTTAAACATATTTTAATAATTTGTATTCATTTTGTTCTACTCATAAAATCTGGATCAGTGGTATCAGAGCGGTCTGCTCCTTGTCGTCTTAATGCATGTCCCCAACGAGGCCAGGATACAAAGAATTGGGTCTCGAGCTTGTTTCTCTTGAGGATAAAATCTCTTGCACACAAAAATGACCTCTCATGGTAGGAAAAAATAAAGATTATGGGATAGGAGATCCTTTCAAAATGTTTCTTGAGGAATCCCTCATGCAACAAAGGAACGAGATGATGGATAGTTTTGCGCAGATCCTTCAGCGGCTACCAATAGGTGACACATCGTCCTCGATTGGAGGTGTTGCCCCCTTAAAGGTACAAATAAACTTCAATATTCCTATATTTGAAGGTCATATAGACGCAGATGATGTAGACAAGTGGTTGAATCTACTAGAAGGGCATTTTTCTATCCATAACTTTTTGAATAGAGAAAATATTACTTTTGCACTCCTCAAATTCGTTCCCCATGTCAAAGATTAGTGGGAAACTTTATGTGAGAAAAAGGAAACAGAGGAAAACTCATTATTTACAGTCGCGGCCACCAGGGAATCCTTCGAGGATGCTATTAAGGAACAATACTACCCTATTAGAAGTTATGACGACTTGTATACCAAATGGACCACATTGCAGCAAGAAAGAGACCAAGCAGTGCCAGAGTTCACAAATATCTTCCATACCTTGCGCACCAAGCTGGTATCAAATATTCAGAGAGACATCTATTTGTCAAGTATCACGATGCTCTACATAGATACATCCAGACCAAAATGGAATTTCTAGACATTTCTTCCTTGCGCGCAGCCTACCAATATGTCATCAAAATTGAGCAGAAGCTCAAACAAAAGATGCAACAATTTGGGCCCAGGAACCCCTCACAGCAAAAGATAAGAAGGGGAGACCCAAACCCATAGAACAAAGGACAGAGAAAATATGGACAATATCAGGACAACCAGTCTAAGCTGTAAGCAAAGAAGGACACTGAAAAGACAAAGAAAGATACCGGGAAGTGATGCAACTTCCATAAGAGCCCTTGGCATAACACTGTTGACTGCCGCTCAAAGAAGTCGTTGGTGGCCGAAGTGAAAGCCTCTGAATCAGATGTGGGTTTTGACTCTAATTCATAACTATAAAGGGGAAGCCAGATCATTGACGTGGAACCCAGTGCCACCGTTTCTACCACCAAGCTCCAGCCTAGTGAACCAGACAAGCCAGAAGAAGGAGAGCGCCTCTTCCATTCACATATGTCGGTAAAAGGCACTCCACTGCACTTCATCATTGATATAAGTAACCAAAAGAACCTCATCTTAGCAGAGGTCATCAAGCAACTGTCCCTGCCGACAACGCCGCACCCACAACCCTACCCCATTGGATGGCTCCACCAAGGAAGTGATCTCTGCGTCAGCCAACAGTGTCGATTGTCATATGGTATCAAGCCCTTCAAAGACGAGGTATTGTGTGATGTTGCTCCTCTCGAAGTTTGTAATGTTATTTTGGGCCAACCTTATTTATGGAAATTTCATGATGTATATGAGTCTAGGCCTCATAGTGTTATTATTACTTTGAATAGGAAATTTTACAGGATACCTGAGGTAGTCCCTCCTAGTGTTATTTCCTTGATCTCTCCTAAGCAATGTAGGAATGTCATCTATCAGACCGAGAAAATTTTATTCTTCGTGATTCCCTCTCAGGGCGAGTGAAAGATCGCAGCCACATCTAGGGCCTCCACGACCGATCTCTCCACACAACAAAAGCAAGTGGATAGGGTTGTGGAATAATACACATATGTCCTCTTCTCTCCTATCGAGGTACCTTTGCACTCCCAAGTCAAGCATCACATCGATCTGACCCAAGGAGCACCGCTACCCAATGGGCCAATCTACCGTCGCTCTATGTTAGAAAATGAGGATATCAAGAGGTAGATCCAATAACTTCTCCACAAGGGGCACATACATCCAAGATCATCGCCTTGTGGGAGACCAATCATGATGGTGCAGAATAAAGACGAGACCTGGAGACTCTGCATTGACTACTGGTCCCTGAATAAAATTATAGTCTGAAATTGGTACCCGATTCCCCGAATCGACGACCTCCTTGATCAGCTCATGGGGGCCAAATACTTCAGTAAAATTGATCTGAAGTCTGGCTACCACGAGGTCCCAATAGAACAGACATACGAATGGAAGACTGCCTTCAAGTCAAAAGAAGGTCTTTTTGAATGGCTGGTCATGCCCTTTGGTTTGAAAAATGCTCCAACAAATTTTATAAATATGATGGAAGATATCCTATGACCTTTAACCAATAATTTTGTAGTGGTGTATCTAGATGACATCCTCATCTACAACAAGACTTGGGTGGAACACTTGCAGCATATTCAACAGATTTTGCACACCCTGCGACAACACAAACTATATGCAAACTTGGAAAAATGCTCCTTCGACATGGATAGGTTCCATTACTTAGGCTACATCGTTGATCGGCATGGTGTGCATGTGGATCTAGCCAAGATCCAGGTCATCCATGGCTAGCCAGCCCCAACCGCACTCACTGAACTTCAGAGCTTCTTGGGCCTCACCAATTTCTATCGTAGGTTCGTGTTGGGATTCTCTCATATTGCATGGGCCCTCAGCCAAGTAACCAGGGATGGAGGTAAGGAAAAATTTGTGTGGGGATTGTCCCAACAAAAAGCCTTTGATGAATTGAAGAAGCATTTGTGCTCATGCCTGGTACTTTCATTACCGTACCTACAACATCCCTTTGAGATCGAGACAAATGCTTCAGACTATGTTGTGGGTGTTGTTCTCACTCAACACGAACACCTTGTGGCATATCATAATGAGATATTGTCAAATGTTGTCCATAAGTACCCTACTTATGACAAAGAAATGTACTCTATTGTGCAAGATTACCGTCAATGGATACATTATATTCTTGGGAAGGAGACAGTCATCCACACTGATCACAAGCCACTATAGTTCATGCAGACCCAAGGAAAATTGAATAATGACCGCCATCAGAAGTGGTCCACATACTTACAGTAGTTCCACCTCAACATCAAGTATAAAACTTGAAGTACCAACAGAGTTGTTGATTTCCTCAGCCGACCTCCACTCGCGACACTCACCATGTTGCTAGACTCTTGAAGCCACGAGACCTTTAGATGGCCCCACCTCTACAAGATAGACCCTAACTTCTCCACCACCTACTAAATGTTGGGCACCAACTCAGTGGTCTCTAATTTCCATCTTCAAGATGGGTTTTTGTGCCATCTGGGCCATCTATGTGTTCCATCAAGCGAGCGTTTGAAGCTGATTTGGGAAGCTCACTACAATCGGGTGTCAGGACACTTTGGCATCGAAAATACAGTTGTAGTGCTGCAAAAACATTTCAAGTGGCCGAAACTTCAACATGATGTCGACAAGTATATCAAGTCTTGCAATGCCTGTGATGTTGCCAAAACGACCACTAAGAAATAGGGCCTGTACACCCCTCTTCCCACTCCTGACATGCTATGGGAATCCATATCAATGGACTACATGCCAGGCCTCCCATCCACCAAGAGGGGAAATTATTGTGTTTTTGTGGTTGTTGATTTCTTTTCCAAAATGGTGATTCTAGCCGCCTGCAAGAAGAACATCACAACAGAAGCCACTGTAAATATCTTCTTTGAATGAGTATGGGTACATTTTCGGATCCCAAAAACCATTATCTCAGACCGTGACAGTCGGTTCCTCTACAAATTTGGTCAAGCCTTTGGTCACTGCTGGATACCAAGCTCACCAAATTTACTGCCTTCCACCACCAGATAGATGGCCAAACTGAGGTTGTCAATCAGATGATCGTACATATCCTACGCAGGTACAATTAAAAACACCCCCGCACATAGGATGAGAGACTTCCCTATTTCCAACATAACTACAACTGATCCCTGCATAGCTCAACTGGCCATAGCCCCTTTCAGGTGGGGTTGGGATTTCAACCATTAGGCCCCATGGATGTTGCACTATCCCTGGTGACCAACTCGGATGACTCGTCCCCTGCTCCACCAAAAGATGAAAAAGCCACCTGGTTCATTGAGTGGATCCAACACATCCACCAATAGGTTTAGGATATTCTACAAAAGTCTAATGCCAAGTACAAGCAGCGCCATGATCAACATCAGGTGGCACATAAGTTTCAAGTGGGAGACAAAGTTTGGTTGCACTTGTAGAAAGAACACCTTATAGGGACCCATCGAAATCTTAGCCCACTCCTTTATGGGTCGTACACCATCACCAAGGATGTGGGTGACAATGCTTTTGAGCTCAACATTCCCCCTTTCCTTGGCCTACACCCAGTCTTCAACATGGCTCTCCTTCAGCCATATTTCCCACCATTATTAGACACCTCCGAGATAGCAGAGTAGTTGAAACCAACATAGCTCAACCCTGACTGCATGCAACATGCATCCAATGATCATATTTTGGACACACATATCCAGGGCACTCGACAACAAAGGTTCCAACTTTATCGAGTCGTCAAAGCAGGGCAGCTCCTGCACCAAGGCAAGTGGCTCACGCGGGGCCAAATTCAGCAGAAATTTCCTCATCTGATGGGGGAAATCAACGCAATGGAGACCATTGATTCCTAAGGAGGGAGGATTGATCCATGTGGATATTGGTGGCCACCCACCTTTTCCAACTCGCTCAAAACAATTTTCTAGCAATTTTGGCAATTTACTATTTTTAGCAGTTTTTAACTTCCGGGGTCATTTTGAGGGCCTAAATGAATGTTTTTTCAGGATAGAGCATTTAAATGTTATCCTAAGGCTTAGATTGAGCCCCAAAAATTAATATCCTCGAAGATACCTTTTCAATGAGATATCATGCACCTAAAACGAAGATCGTATGAAAAAGTTACGACCCCAGGAAGTTGATGTACTAACTTACCCAAACAGGGCCCACATGACTTTTGGCGCTTCATCTCCTAGGGTTAGATTTTTGGATTTCTAGGGTTTTTGAGATTCCTGTTTATTGTAATAAGGCCTTCAGATCCTCATTGTAATGATCTTCTTGTGAGTGAGTGTAGTCGTCACATCTCTTCTCAGAGATAAGCTACCACCATTCGAGCAAGCTTGTTTTCCGCTGCATTTTATAGTTTCAGCTTATTTCCTTATTGAATAGAAAACCAGTTTCACTGTATCTCTGTTATTCTATGTTAAGCATATTTTAATAATCTGTATTCATTTCGTTCTTCTCATAAAATCTGGATCAATAGGATACCAATTTGTAATTGTATTTTTGTTCAAAACAATATAATATATACACATCCTCATAGTACCATCCTTCTTCATGACCAAGACTACTGAAGAAGAAAACAGACTACTACTAGGCCTGATGTGTCCCATCACTATAAATTCCTTAATTTTTATTTCTATCTCATCCTTGAACCTCCTAGTATGGCGATAGGGTGCTATAATCATGGGTTTTTTACCCTCCTCCATATCAATGGTGTTCTCAAACCCTATGTTTAGGGGTCTCTCTGGTGGCACCGGACCAAAAACCTACTCATGTTGACTCAACAAAGCCTTGATCTCTGATTAATACTATTGGTGACTGTTTGAATCCCTCCACATGGTGATCACACACTTTCATGCATATGATACTCCCCCATGTATGAAGATCCTCTCCATCCTCTTTGTTGACACTTCCCCGAGTGCCCCTGTTGACATACCCCTTAGTACAATCTTCTTCCCATTAGTATCTTTGAATCCCATCTCAAGTGTTTGGTAATTGGTATAAATATTCCCCAAGGTAATCAACCATTGGACTCCCAATACCACATATGTGTCAGAAAGGCCAACCACATAGAATGTATCCTTCACTGTGTAGCTTCCCAGATGTACCTCTAAGTTTGGAACTCGATCCAAACACACAACCAGGTGACCATCATCTACTGCAACATCAAAACCCTAAAATTCCTCAGTTTGAAGTGCTCTCCTAGCTACAAGTGCAAAGTCAATGAAATTATGGGTTGCCCCACCATCTATCAAGGAAATGATGCATTGTTCCTGAATAGTACCTTTGATCCCGAGTGTGTCATACTTAGGGACTCGAGAAAGGGTCGCTATGACTCCTCCCTTCACTAGTGCTCATCTCTTAGCCTTCTCGTGAGGTTATGGCTCTACCTATGTGTTGGCCCTTGACCAAGTTTTGGAGAACCTTGGTCATGTTTGACCATTTTTGGGACTTTGACGGGCTGGTCGAAGACGAAACACTAGGTCAAGTGAAGATCATGGGATTTTTGGGTTTAGGGTTTATGTAACGGGTATGGGATGTCGGCACATGGGTTTACCCATGTTTAGGCCCCTTTTGTAAAGTATAAATAAGTAGCTTGGGTATGTAAGAAAATAAGGTGCTAAGTAAGTTGTAAGCCAGTGGACTAAGTGCAAATAGTTGTAAATGATTTGTGCATACTGCCTGTTGAGAACTTGCAGAGCTAAGTGCAAGTGATTGTAAGAAGGCTATGTGCTATTCTAAGCTCGGATAAGGAGGATCTGGCGAGGCGCACATAGATCTCTTGTCCTATGCAGAGTTGGTTTTGTGGCTTTGTGCATTGAAAGAAGATCATAAAGAGAAGAAGAGTTGGTGGACGTAGCCCCACGTTGGGGGTGAACCACGTATATCCTGTGTTATGGTGCTTTGTGCTATGTTGTTCATGTGGTTGTGTATTTATTTGTTTAGTTCTTATTCTTGATGAATGTTTAATGCTTAGTGATATGGATTAATGCTATATAATATATATTTCTATATGTTAAGTGCTTGGATGTGCTAGATCTTGTCGAATACTGCGTTGTTTTGTAATTAGGGTTTTACCTGCAATGTGAATAAGGGTTAAAGACTAATAAATGTTAACTTCTAAGTGCTCTGTTAAATCATTGTGATCACATATCTGTGTCCCAGCTAGGTTATATACACTTGAGTCCTGCAACCCCCCTGCCTCTACTTCGGGTGAGACTCCATATGCTTCGTAGGTGTTGTCGAAAGGGCCGGTAGTTAGGTTTTTTTGGTGCGTTGTTGAAGCATTGAACCCTAGGTCTGCCCCTTTTCCAACAAATGGTTCTGTTTCCAGGACCTAAAACTGTGATTACTGGGAAATGAGGAAAAGAGAAAGCTCTGTGCACAGATCTATTGTTGTAGTGCGCAGTACTCTACTTGACTTGTGAAGCTCTGTGCCAAGAAGAGAAGTCCGATATGAAAAAAAGAGGTAAGATCTTAAGGATTTGTGCTTTGATAAAGGTAAGATAAGTGGAAAGTTTTGTTTCAAAAGAATGGATCTAGGTATATTTGATATATTTCGTCTGATTCTGAAAACTAGGGCACAACTAGAAGAAAGAAGATGTGATATAAATAGATCTGATAAAATTAGCGAAAGATATGTTATCCCTATGCATAGAAATAATTTTTGGACTAACAAGCGGATGCAAGGTCCTAGAAAGAATTTTTTGCAGGTCCATCACTGTGATCCCAGTGCGCAGTACAGGAAATATTGGGGATCATTTAAGAGAAAGAGAGGATTAACTCTTTGTTATAGTTGCAAAAGACCAGGACATCTTGCTAAGGAATTCCCTGGTAGAAGTCCTATTTGCCTTTTTTGTAAAGATACTGGACATGAAGTTTTGCATTTCCCTAGAATGATTGCTAAAGTTGAGAAGATGAACATAAGACAAGAAAACCATGAGGAAGGTCAAGAGACTAAGAATATGCTAAAGAAACAAAAAGAATCAGAGGATATATTATTGCAGATGAAAGAAATACTGAATGACCACAGAGACATCAGTTTATCAGAGGTTTTAAAAGAGAAAGAGTGCATAGAAACAAGAATAGGAGACTTCGACATAGACTTTGTATTAGATAAAGAAACACAGGTGAACATTATGACATAAAGTACTTGGGAAATCTTAGGAAATCCTGCTATGATTCCTTCATTGGGAGGAATAGGATTGTTTAAAGGAAAGTTGATAACCCTATGTGGAAGAATTGTATATGTACCTATGGTTTCTCATGGAACATCGACAAAAGAAGAATTCGAGATCATTAAGTTTGCTGAGAACAATGCTCCCTTTGCACTTTTGTGAGGAAAGACTTGGATTGAGAGAGATCAGATATGAAGGAGAAAAGAAGAGGAAGCTATAGAACAGAAAAAGAAATAATTAAGGGATTTTATGGCTAAGAGAATAACGCACTTAATAGAATAACAAGAGGACAAGTCAAAGCAAATGAGGTCCAAAGACTTAGCTGTCGAAGTTGAGAAAACACAAGAAGGCTTAAGGAACTTATCCTTGCAAAAGAGAAGAGCACCTACTCCAGAAACAATAAGAGAAGAAGTATTATCCTTGAACCTTATGAAAGATCCTCAACAGTGTGAAGTTACTATGCCAAGAAAGGATAAGAACAATAATGGAAAGAGGAATCCAGAGACGCGGATCATAGGAAAGAAAGCTAGAAAGCTCAGTAAGAAGAAATCAAAGCTATAAAAATTACAGAAGGTTCCAGAGAGGACTTCACAGAAGGAATGTTTGCAGAACTTTAACCTCGTCGGAATAGCAGAACAACACCGACTGGCACTTCGACACAATGAATAAATATGACCATTGGAGACGTCCCAACTGTTAGAACGATGCTCCAGAATGGATAGAAAAGCAGTTATTGACATAACGTTCCCCATTGGACCATTGGGATTACACCATAACAGATGGAATTGTATTGATTGAGGCATTCCTATCCATTGGAGGAGGTCGTTATGACATTTTCTATTTATCTCATCGAGCGTTGCACCAAGGACACTTTTTCCAATTGTGATTATCTGAGCCCATAGAGAACTAATTTCTTTCGCGCAGTGCTTATTGTAACCTCGTCATTCATTCTTCTACCTTTATTATTTTTTCACCGACCTGAGATATCTGATCTCAAGCACGTATGTCGGGCGACCTGAGCACAGTCGAAACAATCAAGGCATTGACATTAGAGTGCAAGCAATTAAGCAATCGAAGTGAACAGACCTATGAGAACCTTGCAGAGGACCAAGAACTAAGGACATTGAAGTCACAACTCTAGGAGGAAAAGAAACAACTAGCGACAATACAATCATAGTTGAATCCGCTGTCAGCATTCGAGAGGATGAAAAGGTCCCCAAAAAAGTGCACCATTCAGCAATAGGTCCATGCCATCCAGATTAAAGTCATGGAAGTGACCCAGAGGCTACAACCAGTGTAGGATGAAGCATGTACACTTTTTGAGGAGATTGAGGAACAAGGTTCACATCTAGAACAAGTAGTCACCATGGTGGAACAACGATTGGAAGGACCGGTGACCGAGAAAGTTATTCAGGAGTTTTCTGAGCAGGAAGCTCTGGAAAAGAAGTAGGTCGAAGCAACTCGAGCCAAGCTTGAGGCCTTCGAAGCAGAGTTGCCCAGATCAGAGTGATTTGGGATGCGTCATAGGTGAGTGTTGTGGGCATATTGGCCCTCGACCAAGTTTTAGAGAACCTTGGTCATGTTTGACCATTTTGGGGACTTCAACAGGCTGGTCGAAGACGAAACACCAGGCGAAGCGGAGATCTTGGGATCTTGCCCCTTTTGTGGGATTTTTGGGTTTAGGGTTTATGTAATGGGTATGGTATGTCGGCCCATGGGTTTACCCATTTTTAGGCCCCTTTTGTAAAGTATAAATAAGTATCTTGGCGATGTAAGAAAAGAAGGTGTTAAGTAAGTTGTAAGCGAGTGGGCTAAGTGAAAATAGTTGTAAATTCTTTGTGCATATTGTGTGTTGAGAACTTGCAGAGATAAGTGGAAGTGATTTTAAGAAGGCTCTGTGTTGTGCCAAGCTGGGGGAAGGAGGAACTAGTGAGGTGCACGTAGATCTTTTATCCTATGCGGAGTTGGTTTTGTGGCTCTTTGCATTGAAAGAAGATAATAAAGAGAAGAAGAGTTGGTGGATGTAGCCCCACGCTGGGGGTGAACCACGTATATCCTATGTTATGGTGCTTTGTGCTATGTTGTTCATGTGGTTGTGTATTTATTTTCTTAGTGCTTATTCTGGATGAATGTTTAATGCTTAGTGATATGGATGAATGCTAGATCTGATCTATTTCTATATGCTAAGTGCTTGGATGTGCTAGGGCTTATCGAATACCGCGTTGTTCTATAATTAGGGTTTTACCTGTGATGTGAATAAGGGTTAAAGATTGTTGGCACAGGGGTAGACCCAGGGTCCAGTTCCAAGAGTGCACCAACAATCCCTAACTATTGGCCCTTTCGACAACACCTATGAGGTAGATGCAGTCTCACCCGAAGTAGATATGGGGGGGTTGCAGGACATAGATATCTACAAACAAAGGGGATATCAATTGGATCCAATACAAGAACAATAAAACATTTATATATCATTTACCAGTTCAAACCTACTTCGCACAACTATTTATCAGATCTAACACAGTAATGAAAATAGAAGTATATCAAACGACAAAGAACAGAGCATCAATCACACACAACACAAGATATACATGGTTCACCCTCTCTCTAGGGATACGTCCACAAAACTATGATTTATAATATATTAAGATGAAGCATACAATTCTTGTATGCGGTCTCATCTAGCAGATCTTCTTTCTTCTCCTCTCTGTCTCTCCCCTTCCTACGCACCTAGCTGCAGGACTGATCTCTGCACCTAGCTGAAGGTCTTACAATATCAGAAGGCTTTACACTCAACACTTCTCTCTCACACAACAATAATCTCTCATGCCAATAACAGAACTAGAACCAACAATACTAACAACAATAACAACAACAACAACATCAACAACCCATCCCAGGTCCTTTAGACCTATATTTATACATTACAATAGTTCACCAATAGCCTTAGGCCGAGACCTAAGTGTCAAAACCCTAGGTGTCTAAAACCTTAGGTCAACTTGACCCGCATTTTTAAGGCTTCACCAACCTCTTTCCTTCCTTCTCGCGTGATGCTCCAAAGCATCCAATGGTAGCTTTTTTCGCTTGCTGATTTGTCCATAATCTGTCTTCCTTACTGATATGTCATCCTCGATCTCCTCGTCCAACGTCTTGCTTTCTCTTACTTCGCTCCATATTTTTTGCTATTTTTCTTACTTCGACCCAATAACAGTTACTGTGTCTTCCGCGCAGTTCAAATTTTTCCTTTTCTTCCTTGATCTTCGCTTGCTTCCATAACTAAGGGCCATCAGGCCCCCAACACTCACCTGTGACTCGTCCCAAGGCACTTCAAATCTCAACTTCCTGTTTTACTTCGACTTCAGACTGCTAAGGGAATACTTTGCTTCCAGCTCTATTCCTCCCTTCCTTCCTTCTGCAGACTGTCTTTTCTGTGTCTGGTACCTAGTTTCAACTGCAACTAGTACCTATACCCTTTTCCTCATGATTTTACTAAGAGTTGCGAGGCAACTAGTTGTCATAATATAATTTCAACAGGATCCCATTCACCAAACCTTCCTTCCATTCTCCACTCAAAGTCTTCAACTGTGAAGCTCCTCCTTCTGTAACATAGGAAAACTCGTATGGCCCAATCCAATGCATTCTAAACTTCCCAGGATGATTCATGGACTTACTTTCATATACCAGTACTAGATCACCTTGCTTAAATACCTTCTTCTTGATGTGTCTATTGTGGTACACATTCTCTCTTTCCTTCTGAACCTTCTAGTGAAATCCTGCAATGAATCGATCTTCTTCCAGTTCGACCAACTGTTCAAGCCTCTCTCGAATAACACTAGTGTCATCCATATCTGTAAAGGCATCAATTCTTAAGCTAGGTACCAAATATTCCATTGGGACAATGGCTTCAAGACCATACACCAACTTTAAGGGGGTTTGCATGGTCAGTTTCTTGCAAGTGGTTCGATAGGCCCATAATACTGCTGGTACTCTTAAATCCCAGTCATCCCTGTTCACACTGCAAATCTTCATTAGCGTTGTCTCCAAGATCTTGTTGAATGCTTCAACTGTCCCATTCACTTGTGGATGGTAAGGTGTGCTATTCTGATGATGGACTGCAAATTCCTCAGTCAAGGATTCAGTTGTTTTATTGATGAATTGTGTGCCTTGATCGCTCATAAGGATCTTTGGGCATCCAAACCTGGTTATGATGTCATCAAATATGAAGCGCGCAACTGTAGTGGTACTACAGTCCTTAACTGCTCTTTCTTTGGCCCATCTGGTCAAGTACTTTGTTGTAGTGATTATGTACCTTGCTCCTGTGCGCTTCCCTGGTGGGTTAATAGGTCCCACGAAGTCAATGGCCCATTTCTCAAATGCTTGTAGGATCAGTGGTGGTGCTAATGGCATTCCATCTCTTCTGGATGATTTCCCAACTCTTTGACATACATCGCAGGCTTTTTAACAGTCCTTAGCATCTCTATGTAAGGTAGGCCACCAAAGGCAAGCTCTAATAACCTTCTGTGCAGTTTTTTTCCCTGCGTAGTGTCCTCCTAAGATGCCTTCATGAGATTCGACGAGGATCAACGGTCTCTCTTCTTCCATAACACACCTCCTCAGTATCTCATTAGGTCCCATCTTGTATAGTTGTCCAGCTATAAGTGAAAAGTTTGTAGCGCGCACTACTGGTTGTTTCTTTTGGGTGATTATATATTCACTAGGTGCCATTCCTGTTGACAGGAACTGGACTATTTCTGCAAAGTGGTCATCAATATTTCTAATGGATAGCAACTGTGCATCCGACGGTGTATCCTCCAAGCTAGTAGGCTCTTCTGAATGTTCCAACCTTGACAAGTGGTCAAGACCTTTGTTCATTCTTCATAGATTAGCCACAATCTCAAAATCATATTCCTGAAATAGCAGAAGCCATCGACATATTCTCCCCCCTAACACTGGCTTGTTGACTAGGTATTTCAACGCAGAGTGATTAGTAAACATTTTCAATTTTCCTCCCAACAAGTAGTGGCGGAACTTCTGCATCGCATACACCATGGCTAACCCTTCTTTTTCGGTAGTGGTGTAATTGATCTTTGTTGTTGATAGCTTCCTACTAGAAAAGGCTAACGGGTGGTCGATTTCTCCTATTCCCAATTGTTCTAACACAACTCCTAATGCAATAGAATATGCATCGACATGCATGTGAAATTCCTTGCTCCAAACTAGGAAAACCATAATAGGCGCGGTAACCATTTTTTGTTTCAGCGTGTCGAAGCTCTACTGGCATTCTTCTGTCTAGTGAAATTGACAGTCTTTCTTCAAAAGCATCTCCATGGGTGCTATAATTTGGGCATAGCCTTTAATGAACTTCCTGTAATATTCAGTGTGTCCCAGCACAGTGTGTAGCTATTTGAATGATGTAGGAGGGGGTAGATCAAATATGATGGAAATTTTAGATGGATTGCAATCCCTACTTGCATACAATATGACCTAACAACACTCCAAATGGTGAAAAGAAAATGCACTTCTTTAGGTTTAAGGCAATCTAACACTTCCTACACTTGTCAAACATTATCCTTAAACATTCGATATGATTTTTCAATAAACTAAAAACAGTCCAATCATCAAAGTATTCTTCTAGAAAATTATGTAGAAACTCCTTGAATACTTCGACCACCACCTTGAAAAATATGGCTGGGGCATTCTTCAATCCAAACGACATCACTGTATACTGGTAGGATCCCCATTCTGTGGAAAAGGTGGTCTTATGGCGATCTTCCTTGGAAATCCGGATCTAATGGTATCCTGAAAATCCAACTGTAAAAGAATATACCTCCTGGCCTCCTACATTATCCAACACTTCGTCAGTGAATGGCGTAGGGAAGGGGTCATGCAAACAGGCATCGTTCAACTTCCTAACATCTATGCAGATCCTGATCTCTCATGTCTTCTTTTCTTGTACCACCATAGGGATAATCCATTCTGATTCTTTGATAGGTTCTATAATCACTGCTTCTAGCATTCTGTCAAGCTCAATCTTCACTTTCTCCTTATATTTAGGGTTCAATATGTAGGGTCTCTATTTGACTGGCCTTGCATAAGGTTTCAAAGGGATCCTCATCTCTCCCATAGGCCCTTTAATGCCCTTCATATCAATGAAATTGATTGGAAACAAGTCTTGATACTCATGTAGTAATTCTGTGATCTTGTCAATAGTGGAAGCATCCCAATAATCTCCAACTTTTGCAAGCTTTGATTTTTTCTCTGTTCTAATATTGACTTTCTTGATCTTGATCGACTATCCAATAAATGGTAGCTCAAATATTGGTCCTTCCACATCTCTTTGGCCTTTTATTTCTGTGATGTTCACCTTCCTAGGATCATTGTCTTCATCAGTATTGATGTTGTAACAACCTTGCAGTTTCTGGAGAGTTGCATTCCATTCATCCTCTTCTTGTTCCAAAGGGAGGCTAGGTGTCTCCTAAAACACTTTCTGTCGTACAACCTATAATTCTTGATATTCTATAAGATATTGGCTTTCGAATAGAAAGGTATTGAAAAAGTTCTAAGTCATACCTTCCCAATCTGCAGTGGTGAGGCGCAACTCTACTTGAAGGTACCAATTGATAGGGGTTGTGTCCAACATGTTGACGAATTTGTACACCCACTGCTCTTGAGGAATATTGCTCCATGCTTCCTCGCAACTTTGCACATGGTCCTTCAGACAGCTTCGACCTGTGTATCTAACTTCACATCCTTTTACTTGCCCCGAGAACTGCGTTGTCATCAGAGTACGACATTGTACCCATTCTGTAATGTTTTTTTTGTGTGTCCCCCACCATCTTGCTGGTGTGGATTTCAAGGCCTCATCCATTTTCAAAAATCGTTGTTGCATTCATACACTTTCTTCAAAGTCTGACAAGAAGTTTTCTAAAGGATTTAGACCATCAAAGGTGGGTAAGTTACTTACTGTTGTGCCGATCCAGTGTACTTCTCTAGTTAATCTAGCACATATCCTTGTAGATACTTCATACATTTTGTTCTGCCAGTTCTCCAGTGCTTCTTCTGAATCTGATGGACATGTGTTGTCACTTCGCCAGCTCAAATTTCCATCCTCCATAGGATTAATGTATCATGTTGTCTGGTTGTTAATTTGTATATGTTTTCCAGTTCATATGTGCAGTCTTCTTCTCTGATGGGCTCTGTGTATCGCTGACGTTCATCGGGATCTAAAGGTGAAATGACCCTAAGGCCATCTCCTTCAAACTTCATTGGTATTTTCTTTAAATCGACCACATTGGAATTATTGAAAGCCCAATAAATTCCTAACAATCCATGGTAAGGAAAACTATCATCAACTATCTCAATTACCTTGAAGTCTGCAAACGTCCTCACTCTGTCGGTGTCCATAGGGACATGTTCCAATATTCCAAAATGGCTTACATATTGTTGATTAGACATCCTAAGTCTGATAGGGGAATAGATCAACTTAGTTTTTCCCATCAGTTCCCAGGTTTGCTTCATCATGACATTGACCTTCGACCCTAAGTCGAGGACCACATAGTCTATATCATACTCTCCAATCTGAGCATTCAGGTGTAGTTCCTTATTTTTCCTTCTCTTCTTGGATAGTTGATATACTTATTTATTAAGTAACGTATCTACCCTTCCCATTTCATAATGTCTGACCAAATTTTGCAGTTCTTGTATGGCTTTCTCATCTTTAATCATCTCTATAAATGTATACAAGAAACTGACAAGTTTACTTGCCTCTTTTCCATCCCCAGGCGAAGCAGGTTGATCAAATGCCAGAGGCATTCCACATTCTATTACTTTTGGTCGCGTCTTCGATGAAGATCCTTGGTCTCCCCTGAATTCTCTTCTTTCCTCCTCGAACATTTGTTTTTCTTTCTTTTCATCAAAATTTTGTGTCTTCTCTGCAACTTTCCTGACTCCTAATTCTTTTGTAGTCTTTCCTTGGGTCATTATGTCTTCTTCTGTAACAGCGCCTCCTCAAGTGATAACAACGACTCTAGGGTCTTCTCCGCGATGTTCTACTTTTATTAATTGTATTTGCGGGTTCTGCTGAGGTCCCCGTCTCTCTTGAAGTTTAGCCAACAATGCTGGACATTCCTCAATAACATGCTCGAAGGAGTTGCAATAGCTGCAAGTGGTACAAGGGTTCTAAAATTCCCTTGCCAATTGTCCTGGTTGTGCGTAATTATAAAAGATTATCTATCCTCAACCTTGACCCATACCTCCTCCTCTTTCTCTTCCTCGGAATCCACCATAATGGTTGAAGTTTCCTCTCCCAGGGGAATTATACTGTGTAGTTTTTCCTTCTTAATGTACTTCGCTTTGAATTTTGTATATATCCCTTGACCTTTCATGCATGAGTTCATAAGCCCTACAATCCCTATCATCATGCCCTACCGACTTACAGAACGTGCAATAAAAATTTGTGCGTGTTTGAACATATTTTTGCATCTAATAGAACTCACCAGGGTGATGTCTATTTCTACATACCTCGCACCAGGGTAGGGTAACTTGCTTCAAGGGGCTTGGAGCTCCAGAGGCCAAGTATTCATGGAATAGAGGAAAGTGTTCCTTTTCATGGCCTTCTGATTTGCATCTGATACACCAGATGTATTCTCTTTTGTCTTTTCCCTTGTCTTTCTTCATATCTTCAACCTGCAGAGACAAACTAGTTGTTGAATCAAGATTTGACTCATACCTGAGATGGATTCTCCCATAGGGGTTGATTCTAGCTTCATGGCGATCTCCAGCACCTCAGCCTACAAAGAAATCTTTTGTTGCATCAGAGGAACTCTGATGTGTGGTAAGAAAGTAGCAATGAACCATTCCTTGTTTTTCTCATCTGGGATTTGAAAACTCAGATGGCCTGTCAAGGTCTTAAATATTTGATAAAACTCCCATACCAGTTCATCTATTCTCTACTTGATTTTTTTTAGTTCTGTAATGCACTGTGACTCTGACTTGGGTTTCTTGAACTCGAAAATCAACGCATTCTTTATCTCATTTAGCGGTTTAGGCTGGGCAATTCCCTTAGCAAACTTCATGTACCAACTTAGTGCGTGGTCTCTTAGGGTAGTACTAAATTGAGCTCGTTTGACAGCTTCTTCGGTGATGTTCTTAATACTCCACACGACTTCGCATAGAAACTAGTGTTGATCAGGATCTTCAGATCCATCTCCTCTGAAGGTGGGTAACCTCATTTCGTCTTCCATAGATCTTCCTAGGTTTCATGACTGAGTATGTGTTGGGATACTAGTGAAAGTTCTCTGAATTCTCGGGTGACTCTGATTATTATGATTTCTTAATGCTGTTGAATCAACAGGAGGAGTAATAGTACTTACTTCAACAGTCTGTGTAGTTCCTGAAGCTTTTGTCTCTTCTTGACGAGGTTCTTCAGCTTTCCCTTCCTCTAGCCTAACGTACTCTGAATCCTCTTCGTCCGTCAGATATTCCTCTTCTCCACTATAGAAACTACCGTCCCCATAGTTCTGATTAAACAGTTTCACAAAAGGAACTTCTATGAACACTCTCCCACTATGCGTATGTCCAGCCTCTGTGTCTCTGTCATTGTCTGATCATTTCTTGAACATTAACTCTTCAATCCAGCAGACTACTGTATCTTCAACATGTTCTTCTCATGCAATAACATATTGATCTTCAGCTTCATAAAATGTAAAATTTTCCTCTAGGTCCCTTAAATAAATATCTCTCTGCTTGGCTATACGATTCTACTCTGTCAACAACAAATTCAGTGATATACCCTCCAATGGTACTATCAAACTAGTGTTCTACTGCTCTTGACACAATTTTATCAACTCTCTTGACCTTCTTGATCAATGCCGACGTCCAAACCATAGGTGGCCTAGATCTGATCTCAAATTGGGTATCTTCTAACCTAGCTAACCACTCATATAATTCTCTATGGATTCCTCCAAAGAAAATCGCGTGTATATCAGTAAAGATATATCTTTCTAGCCAATCCTTTGTACTAAGATTAGGGTTCTTTTTCTGGGCTTCGGCGAAGTCCCTTTCTTGATCTTCTATCCACTTTTGAATCTTTGTCTTTGATGGAAACCACCTTGACATTCCCTCAAGAAGATTCTTGTCCCGACAACATAACCATTTGTTGGCACAGGGGCATACCCAGGGTTCAACTCCAAGAGTGCACCAACAAGCCGTAAGTATTAGCCCTTTCGACAACACCTGCGAGGAAGATGCAGTCTAACCCGAAGTCTCAAAGATCATGTTATGTACCTATTGTTGTTGTTGTCCTCCCCTCTGAGGATATCTAGGATGGTTCCCGAATCTAAGTCCACAATACTCTACTAAAGTCATGTCATTATGGAACTCTAGCCCTAGGGATGCATACTCTCTCATGTAATTAGTAATATCCTTTGCCTGTGTGGCTGGTCTATGTGCTACTAGTTGTTTTTCTACTGTTGGAAGTGCCCTATGAAATCTAGGGAATAGTGGCTTGTGAATCCTACTTGATGATGTGTAGGTGCGAGTAGGTGAATGGGGTATACTACCTTCCCCTGAGTTCCCCTATGATGCATGGAGGAAATTTTCTCCTGGAATGTTCCCTGTAGCCAATCTATTTTCCATTTGTGCCAAAGACTGAGTCATGTCCTGTTGATTGATCACCAAATTGTTAAGAAGTTGCATGAAGGCCACTTCTGGGTCCATGGGTGCTTTTCCACTACCTTATGGCCTTTCATATCTATCTCCCATCCTCCTCTTTGCCTCAATATATGCCTCACACTCTGCCCTTCTTTCTGCTTCATGTCGTGCCTCTTCCTCTGAACTATGAGGAAAAGGGGGATAATATGATCTTGGTCCTCTCCTATCCCTATGCCTCCTGTAAGTGATGAATTCATCACCTATATTCTCATGTCCCAATGGGTTCTTTGTTGAACTCATGGAAACTTTATTCATAGGCTAGCAAGACTAAAGCTCTGATACCACTTGTAATATCCCAAATCCACAGATTTGGATATTAACTCTCTACCAACCCTATCTATCGCAGATATGATACTCTTTGTGTGGTTGAATGGGTTATTTAGGTTTGTGTCTGCGTTTGATAACTTGAATTTAATATGCGTGGTCATTTTTCATGTGGTTTCAGGTGGAAAAAATTGTTTAAGATATATTGAATATTCAAGCAATTATAATAATGACATGCATGTACAAAAATTCACACAAATATTTCATGCATGTAAAAATAAAAAAACCAATCTTCAATTAGATATTCAAATGACTAGATATATAATGGAATACTAATAAAATCATGGAATAATACCTAGAACTAACATGCGTCACTATATCATTGACATGCAAGCATGATCTATGACATGCATGGGTTTACTGTTGCATGCAGTGCTGGATCTGTTTCCAGAAAATGAATATGATGCATGCACAAGAAAGACTCCTCTGAATTTGATGATATTTGTTCCAATGAAGTCACCTTATTCCCTAGAAGACTCTCCCTATATGGATCTGTTACTGTTAGGCTCCTCGATCTCTCTGTCACTGCTAGAAGTAACGTGTTGAACTATTGGGAATGCTCACACGCTAGCTAACACTGAAAGTGTTTCCCAAGTATATTCCACCGTCAAAATATGATGGAACCTATTTTGACTGGAGAGACCTACCTCCCTCTCCAATGGGTCGGAAGGAGTCTGACTCGCTAGTCCTCTGGATGAGTAGATATGAGAATCTATGATCTATCCTATGTCTGTCAAACATGTTTCAACTCCACTGACTAAATGTGATGCCCTGATGGCTAGAAGGCTCGAAAAAATGTGTTGGATGGCTCAAATGAATCAACTTCCCCTGATCTCAAATGGTTTCTAAGGGTTTGGGTTCACTAGGCCTCCTTAGGAAGAGCGATCCACTATACCTTTGATGTCTCCTCTAGAACTCACGTTGGAATATGGTTGTTGGAGTTGGATCTCTGATCTCCACGCTTAATATGACTGCAGATATGTAATTAAATTAATGGAAAACCTATGTGGCTTCCCTGACTGGCTAGGGTGTGTCTCTCAACATCGAATACAATCCCTCGATGTCTTCCTCCTAGAATCCACAAGTATCCTCAAATTCACTTGAATCTGGGTTTCTCCTCAAAGCTCTGGTTTCAATTCTAAAATCATCAATAATGACCCATTAGGTCACTTTTCTTCTCCTTATATCCACTAAAACCCTAATTATTCGTTGACTTTTCACTTAAGCGCTTTTCCTAAGTTTTTTATGTTGTACACACCTACCACACTTAGAGGGGGGGTGAATGAGTGTGGGGCTCTTTTTCCCAAAACTGCCCTCTTGCACAAAAACTCATCAATTAGCATTCAACATTTATTCATTACCTATTGCTGTCATTTATAACTAGTTAGATGTGAGCACATATCAACAACATATATCAGCAATATATCATCAACAAGTCATCACCACAATGAACACAAAGAACACAAGATGTATGTACAATTTTCTTTTTATTATGGACTACAATCCTTAGGGTTTATCAGCAACAACTGAATAGAGTACAACTCTACAAGAGCACCAGCTCTATATGCAAGACTCAGCTTGCATTCTCAGCATCAACTGATATGAGGCAAAAATCCTCAACAGATATCAATCTATACCATAAACAAGAGCATCAACCATGCACCAACCTGTGCCATAAACAAGTGCATCAACCATGCACCAACCTGTAATCAACCTGTACCATAAACAAGTGAATCCAACCATGTACCAAGTATATACCAATCACGTGTCAACCAATCATCAACAATGACTCAAAAATATGTACCAACATCATCAACTATACACCTCATGTATGTGCCAACTCATCAACTACTTGTCTCAACCATGTACTCAACATGTACCTCAACCAAAATCCCTCATCAATTTCATTATCAAAATCTGATTTGTAGCTATGAAATAGACTTGGTGTATCTGATCACATTCCTGCAAACCTTCCTTAACTTTAACAGCAAGTGACTAGCATTTTCATCAAACTTTTCTTTAGTCTCACATGCCTAGTTTTGGATTAGTCAACAACTCTAACTTGAAGTAATCATAACTTTGAACCTGTAATGTATAAAGATATGAAACTGATACAAAATGTTCTTCAGTGTGTTTTATGAAATTTCTCCAAGTGGAACTACTTGGAACCTCTCAGAAAAGGAGTTATAGCAAAAATGGCATACCTTGCTGAATTCTGTCTTATTCTAGAGAGTGTCCTTGTAGAGAGTGCCCCGCACAAAATATTTGATGAAATGATCTGAAACTGTTACAAAAA
>ML777630.1:575124-602592 GCA_009831015.1 Picea engelmannii | reverse complement strand
ATCAAGGGAATCATATCAATCAATTACTTGACATCAACCAATGACATCAATCAAACCAAACCATTTACATCAATGACATATGATCCAACAATCTCCCAAGTAATCAAACCATTGGCATCAATGACAACATGATCCAACATTTTATTTAATATTCACTTAAGCACTTAATTACATTTTTCCACTTAGTCACTTAATGTCACTTTCAAATAATAACATTTCCCTAGTGAAATGACATCAAATGAACATTTTCCCTTGTTTCTTCCTGGCTATAGTCTAAAGGGGATGTTTAGACTACTAATCCCTCCTCTCTGGAGTCCTAACTCAAAAAGGGACATTACATACACCTCAGTGAATGGGTCCATAAGTGGAGTGTTTCATATTGACAAGGTCCACCTTAACTCTAACCAAGTCATGCACATCACATGTGCTCAAAATAGGTGGTTACATCACAACATGTGCCAAGCATGCTTCTCCATATTGAACTAACTCAAATAGTGAACCCCACTTATGCCAAGGTAGGTATATGACCACATGTGCCAACCACCCACTCCACACATTTGTTCGACAACATATGTATTCCAAGAAAGGACAGACACCTTTAGTAACCAATCACACAACCAGATCAAAGATCAACACACCAATTTTTTGTCGTGGTAAAACCCCTACACAGAAACACCCATGACCCCATCCAACGCGACCACTTGGACCAGTTTATTAATAAAAAATAAAAATATTACAGAGAGATTTTACAAGAGATTTTCTCACAATCGATCATTGGAAAAATGACCCTCCACGCTCTTTAAATAGAAATCATGGACCAATCGGGTGTTAAGACATGAATAAATGGCCATTAAGATCGAGGAGAATATGAACTGTTTGGTCACTCTATGTTGGGAATATATCGTGACCGTCAGATTTCCTAACTACAAATACTAAAGAAACACACTTTTACCTAACGACACATTAGACCAAGTAGATCTTAACTAACTCCTAAGTGTCTAAATATCCTAACACCCCCCCTTAAGAACAACTCGGGATAGGATTGAATTATTTACAATAGTGACACAATAGGAGAAGGAAGGAGGCATTAGAGCCTATCCCCCCTTAATGACAACTTCCTGAACTCCTAACATAGAGCAAAGTTTGGAAAACTTCTCTTTTGTAAGAGACTTTGTGAAAATGTCTGCAACTTGATCTTATGTAGGGAAAAAGAACACTTCAATAACTTGATCATGAATGAGCTTTTTGATGAATTGCATGTGTATCTCGATCTACTTGTTGTATTGATGTTGAACTGGGTCTTTAGCGAGCTTGATGGCACTTTGATTGTTGCACCAAAGTTTGATCGGATGTTGTTGTTGGAATCCAAACTCTGAAAGGATCTGTCGAAGCCAAAAGGATTCCTGACTTGCATTTACCACTGCTCGGTACTCTACTTCTACCGAAGAAAGTGAAATAGCATGTCGTTTATTACAAGCCCAAGTTACAAGTCCTGAACCAAGGCTGAAAACATAACCAGCAATAGACTTCTGATCATCAAGTTCGACGACCCAATATGAATCAGTGAAACCAACCAATAAAGGAGTCATTCCTAAACTATATTGTATCCTGAACTGGACTATACCAAAGACATATCGAAGTATCCTTTTAGCTTCTTTCCAATGGATTTCATGGGGTGTTTTCATATACCAAACAAAAATACCAACAACAAAGGAAATATCAGGACGGGTATGAGTCAAGTATAAGAGGCTACCAACTAACTGACAATATAGGGTGGCATCACATTCGAGAGAATTATAGGTGGCAGTAATCTTGACTCCAGACTAGAAGGGAGAAGGGGGTGGTTTATAATCATCCATGTGAAAGTGATGAATAAGGTCACAAGCATAATTAGACTGGGAAAGAAAACTTCCTTCATTGGTTTGAAAAAATTGGAGGCCAAGGAAATAGTGAAAAAAACCTAAGTTTGTCATTTCAATTTCTTCTAAAGGTTGGTTTTCACATGGTTTAAAAGTTTTGAGTCACTACCAGTAAGTATAAGGTCATCAACATAAAGGAAAAGGATTATGAGATGGATTCCTACTTTATTGGTTTATACATTAGGATCAGAATGGCATCTAGAGAATCTGGTGCCAATAAGAAATTTGTCCATTTTGGCATACCAAGCTCGGGAATCTTTCTTAGGACCATAAATAGATTTATTAAGGAAACAAACAAGGCTGGAGTCATTCTGGACATATCCAGGAGGTTGTTCCATGTACATTTCTTCTTTGAAATCCCCATGCAAGAAGGTGGATTCAACATCCATCTGATGGACCTCCCATTTATGCGAGGCAGCAAGGGAAAGACAAGATGGATGGAATTCATTTTGGCTACAAGGGAAAAGTGTTATCACTGAAAAATCATTCGCAACATTGCACAAAAATGATCGAAGAAACACATCAATGCCAACAACAATTAGTCCACCTACAACACTGAAATGCATTCAAAAGGAAACAAACTATACAATTGGGTCAAAAATTGAAATGCATGAATTCACCAAAGGAAATAGGTGCATAGTGCACAGTGTGCACAGGCCAAAACAACCCTCAGTGCACACAATGCACCAAGTGAATGACTATGTATGCTAAAAGCCATGCACTTCTATGAATGACGCATTTATGGATCTTTTCATCCCCTCAACCACTTATGGACCAACTCTCAACACAATTTGACACTCATGTCTGAGCGAAATCTGAATGGGAGGTTGGTCAAGGACTAGAGGGTGCCCTAAAAGGACCCTTGTTCACACTATGAACCAATTACATTTTTCCGTATATGAATTCTATAAATAAGAGCCATGGGTGCACTAAGAAACCAAGATCTTCATTGTATTGTTATGCTGCAAGAATTCTCCCTTGAGAATCTTTTTTTCTCTTTGGAGCCTTCAAGCAACATTGCAATAGGCCATTCCACTCACCTCTTGAGGGAATAAGCATTGGTTTTCTTCACCATTTTCCATTTCTTCCATTGTATGAATATCTCTCCATTAGGGAACTCAAGATCCCTCCCAAGGAGGAAGAGGCGACCCATAAGTGCCTATTTTTCTCTACGGTGTTTTCCCTACTAATCTATTGATCCATTGGTAGCATTATGTTGGTCATTGTTTGATTTTCTTGGTTCTAAGTTTCTCATGCTTTCTCAACTTTATTTCTTAGTTGTTTTAATTTATTTCTTTGTTTATACATGTGTTGGATTGTTTAACCCACTCACAAACTTTTGTCTTGTCTAGTAGGCTCATCTAGACTTGCAAGTGTTGTTGTTTTTCTCACCCAAGTGACACAACCAACACAACATATTGGAGACCATACTGGGGATCAATATAAAATTCCTCCCTATTTGAGCTTAGAGATCACTTCATTTTGATTTTTTTGTCTTGCAGGTACGGAAAAAAGCCTAGCCCAGCCTGCCAAAGACAAATTCAGAGTTGGGGAAGGAGTATTTCAATTGAAAATTTCTCCCCTGGCGCATGACAGGAAGTGCATGGTTTTTCTTGCCCATAGACACGCACTATGTGCACTGTGCATGCCACAAGTTTCTTTACACTATGCATTGTGCGCCCTCCGTGCGCCTGTCAAAATTGTAACCCACGCATAACTCCAATTTTTCAAAATTGTAAGGGTTTTTATGAAGTTTTGAGGGCCCCTAGCCTTCAGAATTTTATTTTTCATGCACTTTGTAAGGAAACTACACTCCACTTAGAATCTTTTCCCATATGAAATGTTAGATAACATAGGCACTTAGAGGGTAAAAATAACCAATATTATCCTTTTTTTCTTTGTTGCCACATGGATGACTTATTTGGCTTGTAAAATGTTAAGTTGAGGTTATTGCTTTCATACATAAATCACTTAAATTGGGACTAGAAGTTAACTTTGACCCTCAAGTATGCTCTTCCCTCGCACCCTAGTGTCATGTTGGGAATCAGAAAGGTGGTTAAAGGGACATTTCATCTCTCTTAACAAAAATATTTAGGAGAGGACAAAACCTCCCTAGGGTTCCTCTTAGTTTTTTGAAATCATTTCAAAAGTTTTGTAAGGGCCCATACATGCCCACATGTTGCAAACTTAGGATAGTTTCTTGAAATTTCATTCTTAGTGTACATCACAATCTAGGGAAGTTTAAAGATAAAAGTAACGGGCCCATACATGCACACATACTTGCAATATAGGATAGTTTCAAATATTTCTTAGTGTAAACAACATTTAGGGAGTTTAAAGGATTTGTAAGGACCCATATGTCCACATTGCTAGTTCTATAGGGATTTAAATATTCTACAAGGTTGTACCAAAGACACATAGTAAGACAGGTAAATAAGATTTGTAAGGATCACAGGAAGTCCACATGTTGCAATATCACACTTAACTTATTAAAATCTTGGCACACTTTTTCACTTGCTCACACACAAAGCCACTCCTCACACACATAATTTATATTTTGAATAGTGGAGGTTGAAGTAGGTTTTCTCCAAATTAATTATGAAACGTTCCATTACTTCTTTTGGAAATTATCCACACCCATTTAATTCAAACGAGATTGGTTCACACCCCCAATATCTCATCCCACCACATCTATTTTTTTTCTAAAAACTCACTAAGTTTTCCTCCACAGTAGGTGTCAAAAGAATTTTTTTAGTTTAGGTAGGATCTCGGGGTAGGAATCCAAATAACCCCTCGTTATCTAGTTCTCACATTTTCAAACAAAGAAGTGGGGAGATACATGTGAAGGCTCAAAGTCCGAGGCCCGGTTGTTCTACGCATCCCTGCTTGAGTCACCCAACTCTTGGAAGGGCATCCAGCCTGTGACCCATTTCTGAGGCCGAAAATCTAAATTTTGCACTTTAACCGAGGTACCTAGTGGAAAAACATTAGGAAATCTACCCAGGATGCAATTGTGGGATGCAATCACACCTTGATCAAATTTTGTGTGGCTATTGGGTAATATCGCAAGTTCTTTCGGTATATGCACCATCTACTCCTCATTATAACTGATTATTTAAACCTTCACTAGCTCATCTTTTGGTGGCTTTAGAACCCACTGTTGAGTGTTATTGGAAGGTCCAGTGCTATTTTAGAGGAAGTATGATACGTCTTTTAGGACAAGAGAATTTTATTTTATTTGTTCCCCCATGAGGAAAAAATCCACCTATCCACATGTTTGTTTATTTTACAGTTGATTTATGTATGATGCTCATTTGATTACATGCAATTGTGAGTTATAATATCTTGTGAAGGTCCAAAATATACAAAGCTATTGTTCATTTATTTCTCTCTTATATCCATTTGCACACATTCACTTTGCTAGTCGAAAACCATAGGGGACCCACAGAATCCATGTCATTCCATACGCTTGCAGAATCTCCATCCTATTATAGGAGGCGTCCCTAGTCTTGCCAACTCACTGGCTCAGCCATCTCACACCCCCGTGAGTGCTACTATTTTGGGATCAACTTTAATTGGTTCCACTTTGCTTGGGTCCACTTCCCAAGGCCATCCATCCACTAGTTCTCCTTCACAAGGAGGCGGGGGCCAAACTTCTTCTCAAGGGAAAGTACCACCCCACCAAATCTCTCTCAAGGGACAAGTCCATTACCTGCTCACACAATGGTTGGAGATAATCCTCCACAAAATCTCCCTATTCCATACTTGGCATCCCTCAACATTCCCGATTTGACCAAACTAACGAATGATCCCATTCTACATGACCCCATATGGCCCAATAGGCCTACAAAGTTACCTTCAGATATTCCAAAATTTGAAGGAAAACTGGGGGAAGATCCCACCAACCATGTTATGACCTTTCACTTATGGTTCTCTTCAAACAACATCATGGATGATTCCATCCGCTTGAGGTTATTTCAAATAAATTTCACAGGCCCATCCCCCAAATGGTATGTGGATGAAAAATCAGGGTCCCATGTGACCTTTGAGTCACTGGCCAAGGCCTTTTTGTCCTTTTTCCAGCTACCAGTTCATCACGATACTGGATTAGAACTTCTCTCTGAATTCAAACAAACCACTGTTATCCATATAGTCGACCACATCCATGAATGGTGTCGACGACGTAGTTTGTGTAAAGAAGAAACCACCAAGGAATAACGTCTTGATTGGTTTCTCAAATCACTTTTCATTGTTATTTCAAAAGATGTAGCATCCACCTTTCCTCAAACAAAAGAGGAGGCCATCAATAACGCCCAACAGTTTGACCTCATCTATGCTCAGTTAGGTTACTTGTACACAGTGTTTCCTGGTGCACCGAGACCCATACGATTTGTTCAGGACAAACCTGGGATGTCCCACACTGTGGATGGGTTGAGATGAACCATATCAACCGTTATGGACACCCGTCACCTACTTATGGTGCACATAAATATCCATAACCATATGGAGGTTAATATTATTACGCTCCTCCCATTCACCAACAATCATATCATGTTTCTCGCCCTCCACAAATGGGTGGACCCTCATCGGTACCCATGATGTGCCTGACCTCTCAACCAAGTACGAGTTCACCTTCTACCTCTACATATAACCTTAGCACTATTGAAAGTGCTTCAACTTACTATGCACCATATGGATTTTTGCCACAAAACAATCCATATTTTCCATTTCCTGGTCCTCCACAATCAGATTCTCCTACACTAGGACAACCACATGCCGGTGTTAATTTTGTTAATCCCTCTCCCATTCTAAAAATTCAGAATTTTGAACATATGAATATGGAAAATATGTCCCATCCGCAGAATAATTCCAATAAGAAAGGGAAAAAATGAAACAATAACAAACTAGGACCAGGAGGAAATAACCCCCAACAAAACCCTCCCGCTGGGGGCAACAAGAATCATGGAAACCAAAACCCCGAAGGGGGAAAAAATAACAATCAACCACGACAAGGGAGGAACAATAACCTTCATAATAACTTCCCTTGCACTCTTTGTGGTGATTATGGACATTATACACACCATTTCCCTCAAATTGTCGTCTTCAAACGGATGAAAGAATCCATGAATGCGCAACGTCCTCCAGCACCACATGCCCCTCAACAAACCCCACAATAGTACTTTCAACAACCACCTCCGACTATTTTGGAAAACCCTATTCCACACCAAGGTGTAATGAATACCCAATAGGAGGTACACTCTGCTCCCCCCCAAATGGGGCAGTATCAAACCCCAGGTCCCAATCCACCTGGAAATCCAGTTGATCGTAACATCCTCCTTACGAGCGAAGAATAAATTCTTCTACAAACACGTGGTTGCTAGTACAGTGTTCCCCCTTAATCTACCCCAACCTCTTCGTAAATGACTCCAGCTACAACCAAACCACCATTGATGATTTCATGTCCTAACATTGAACCCAACCCTCGTATACCCCATATGTCATTACGATGAAATGGCCATAAACCTCATGCTAGGGCAACACATAACTACAGCCTGGTCGATGACTTAGGCTAGTCTCCTGCAACCATGTCTGTATTGGAGGTCCTCGAAACATGTCCAACTCAGTGAAAATACTTTCTTTCCGCCTTGGGGGCAGTCGACCCAGTTGATACTAGACTCATCACCTTTCATCTAGATAGAGGAGAACCATGCCTCCTTGCCCTAGTAGCTTTCCAGATACCAGTTAAGATTTAGAAAATCATAGTTCATCAGTGTATCATCGATGAAGGTGCATCCACATGCATCATGTCCAAAGTAGTATGGAAAAAACTCAACTCACTTGAGCTAGTACCATCTTCCATGACCCTGAGAGCTTATGACGGTCGACCATCATCCCCTGAAGGTATCTTCCAAAATGTGCCCATCGAACTTGGGGGTAAAACCATTCTCATTGACATTGAAGTTATTGACACCCCACTTGATTAAATATCTCGCTTGGACATAGCTACATGTATTCTATGAAGGAAATTGCCTCTTCTGTGTTTTGAACAATGATGTTCCCCCCCAATGGGAAAATCGTCACCATCAACCAACTTACACATTATGAGGCTAACCATTCTGCCAACATTGATAACATTCTTCCCCTTGTTTTCACTAGCTCAGATGCTTCTTCAGTCGTTGACATGGGCCCTGGAATTTTCAAAGACCCATCCTTATTGGGGGCCTATCATGGAGCACCTCCTCTCCTACACCCTTCAACACTAGTGTGTGTCGTGTCTTCTAATGGAACCGATATTGATGACATTACCCCTCCCCACATCGAAATTTCCCCAGTTGAAGAACCATTACCTCAGGACTTCCCTGAGAACCTCACTGCACCAGTTATCCCTGATTCCCCCCCCCCCCTCTAGGGGAAAATCCCAGTTTGGGAGACAGTCCCCCAAGACATTACCCAAATTTCTTTCTTCTACTCCCCACCTAGCATCCAAGCAATCCAGATAGCTGCTACTCTCACACTTCCAAACATGGTTCTTTCCATCCTTGTATAGTATCTTCATCCACTCACAATGGTTCCTCAACCATATCTCCCTCCCCAGACATAGGGAATACCAATGTAGATCCCAGTATACATTTCTACCACACCACCCCCTCCTGCATCCAACAACACCACCACCCTTGCTAGGGGCAGCCGAAAAAAGAACGAGCCCACAACTCCAATTCCTCCCCGAGTTCAACCTCCTTGCGCACTATGCAAAAGAGAAGGACACCCAACTAATAAATGTCATACTCTTCCCGATTTACGCAATATGATCCAACACCCTTGAGAAACCACATTGCTCTCCACTCCACCAAGTACTACTACAAATTCATCAACCACATGCAATAAAGGGCTGTGAACCAAATTCGCTTATGCCATTTGTTTAGAATATGGCCACTACACTCATCATTTCCCAACTCTACCTCAATTTCACCAAACGTTAGCCACCGTATGCCAAACATCTCAGCTAGAGCCCTCTCAGCCACTCCCTACTGTGGGTCACCTTACTTATATTCGATATATTTCGTCATCAGTCCTCAAGCGAATGAGGTACCCTCCACAGTATCGGAACATATAATTTATGTCCAACATTCCCTTGCACCCTGTACATGATATCTCGATCACTTCCTCACCACTTGAGGACACTAATTTCTACACATTCACATTCCTCGGGTCATCTTCTGCACTTGGCCGTAGAGGGCCATTTTTCTCACACCACGTTCAGGTATGCATGTTCATGTTCAATTTTATCAAATAGCTCCTATATGATCTGTATCATTAGATAGTTTTTATGTCAGGTATTTTGGTTTTCATATGTGCAGGTACTTGTTCTTCAAGCTTATAGCCCCTTCAGGTATATTTTTGATATTGACATGTAATTATTCCCTATGTAAATCAATTTCATCTCCCATTCATACCCTCTGACATTTACCTTTAGGGTCCTTACATATGGCTCTGCAGTACCTTCACCTCTGCTGCATTTTGGTACTGTCACTCGATAGCACTCTCCCCCACATGAGTTTTCCCATTCATAGTTCCCCTTGGCCACTTGATCATGCTGATTTCACCCCCTAGGGATGGGAGTCCTGATAGTCTTATGCACTTTCGAGAATGAACCCCATACTTCTTCTCATTATATTTCTAGCTTTCCCAATGGACTCCCAGGTCATATCACCCCGGTTTTATTGACTTCACCTCCATAGTATCATTATCCCTCCATCTCATCCACCATCATTTTTCCCATCCATATATTTTCCTCCATTCACTTACCTAATACAGAAACCCACCCATGGGGTCCCCACCCTCCATCATTTTTCTTTCACAAACTTGTGCCTCAATAGGCCAAGCCATATTTCACTGGGGCACTCATTTCTGTATCTGCATACTCAACCCAAATTATTATTTATTTATTTGGTAATTGTACAAATCCTTTGTTTCCAACATAGACTTAGATTTTCGTCATTACCCTTGGTGGCCTTTTCTTTCCTGGCAAATAAACCCATGTCTCCCTTGGTTGGGGCATCCACTCTCTTTTCATACCAACTTTGTTTACAAACCCTAAGTATCCCAAGTCCATGTACCCATGATATTTTAATTTGTCCACTTTGTTATCCTCTAGCACAATTTAAACCCATATCTAGTCATCCCCCTAACACTAGATACAATTTACGGTTGCTTCCAATCATCCTTCAAAATTCCACAACCAAGGGAAGTCTCGAGTCTCACCGCATCTTGACTTTGTTCATGTTACCTGTCCATACTTGATATCACCTTAGTGGATTTCATGAAGCCCATTTCTTTTTGGAGTCGTGTCTCCCTTTCTGTTGACATCAACATAGTTTCTAGAAGGGAGACAAAATCTTGACTCTCATTACCTTTACAATCAAGAGTCTTCGACGACACAGAAATAATCATCATTTCTCTCTGATTCCGCTGACACCCTTAAAATTTGACTTTAGAAAAATCTCATGTTATGATGAGTCTTACTATGAAACTATTGCATTTGTTTCATACCATCCGAAGACCTATGATTTCATTAAGCCATCAATGCCTACAAGTCATCAACAATTATTACAGTCGTCCTTGCCTCACTTTAGAGTTCGTTCAACATTCAGAACTGTCACCTATCGTTATCAACCACCCCTGAGGGAACTGTAGTTATCTACATCAACATACATGTTCAATTACATTCACATTTTGGTTCCATGACATGAGCATGGGGCATACCCGCCTCATTTGTACAGATATTTTATTTTTTCTCCCTAGAGAAAGGTTTGGGTCCCACAATTTTCTCTCTCCCTCCAACTAATTGCTCTTGCAATTCTTCTCTTCACTCTTCGTCATAATGGAACTCTCAGCAAAATAAACATTGATGTGTTTTGGCTATACATATGCTCCTAACCTCATACATTAGGGGGCATCTGTTATCAATGAAAAATCATCCGCAACATTTCATGCAAATGATTGAAGAAACACATCAATGCCAGTAGCAATTAGTCCACCTATAGCACTGAAATGCATTCAAAAGGAAAAAAAATATACAATTGGATCAAAATTTGAAATGCGCAGATTCACCAAAGGAAGTGCACGCACAGTGCACAGTGTGCGTGGGACAACACAACCCACAACATGCACAATGCGCCAAGTGCGCGACTGTGTACGATAAAAACCACACACTTCTATGAACAACACATTTATGGATCTTGTCTTCCCCTCAACCACTTATGGACCAATCACCAACATGATTTGACACTCATATCCGAGCGAAATTCGAATGGGAGGTTGGTTAAGGAGTAGAGGGTTCCCTAAAATGCCCCTTGTTCACACTATGAACCAATTACATTTTTTCATGTATGAATTATATAAATAAGATCCATGGGTGCACTAAGAAACCAAGATCTTCATTGTATTGTTACGCTGCAAGAATTCTCCCTTGAGAATCCTCTTTTCTCTTTGGAGCCTTCAAGCACCATTGCAATAGGCCATTCCACTCACCTCTTGAGGGAATAGGAATTGTTGTTCTTCACCATTTGCCATTTATTCCATTGTATGAAGAGATCTTCATTAGGGAACTCAAGAGCCCTCCCAAGGAGAAAGAGGGGACTCATAAGTCCCTATTTTTCTCTACGGTGTTTTTCCTACTAATCTATTGATCCATTGGTAGTATTATGTTGGTCATTGTTTGATTTTCATGGTTCTAAGTTTCTCATGATTTCTAACCTTTATTTCTTAGTTGTTTTAGTTTATTTCTTTTTTTATACATGTGTTTGGCTTGTTTAACCCACTCACAAACTTTTGTCTTGTCTAGTAGGCTCATCTAGACTTGCAAGAGTTGTTGTTTTGCTCACCCAAGTGACAAAACCAACACAACACAAAGGTTTCATTATAGTCAATTCCTTCAACTTGGGAAAATCATTTGGAAACTAACCGAGCATTGTGTCTTTCAACACTTCCATCTGATGCATACTTAGTTCTGTAGACCCATTTACATTTGGCAAGTTTTCTTCCTTTTGGAAGAGGTACAAGATCCCAAGTATCGTTGGCCATTAAAGAACGATACTCTTCATTCATTGTTGTATGCCAATATGGATGACCTAAATCTTCTGCAAATGTTTCTAGATCACGAGTCTCTGAAAATTCATCCAAAAGAGAAGAGGCTCGTTGGAACTCTGAACATGTTCGACAATGATCTGAAGGATCATCGACAAGATGACCAATTGCTTCTTCTGTTGAACAGACCAATCTAGGAAGTGGTGGAGCTGGTGTTGGTTCAGGTTCAAAGGAATAATCTAGAGGAATGTGAGCAGTCGGAGGTGTATTTTTATCCTCATTGTCATCATTTGAAGAAGAAACTAGAATAGGAACAAAAGAAGGCACAAACGTCAAAGATGGCTCACAGGCCGAAGGCACAATTGTCAAATTAGGCTCGCAAGCCAAGAGATTTTCATCAAATTTAACATCTCTTCTAATAATAATTTCATTACAATGTGGTTGAAGAAGTCTATAACCTTTGACATCTTTAGAATAACCAAAAAATACACACTTCTCACATTTAGGCTGCAATGCTTTTCTTTTCTCATCAGTAATGTGAGCCCATGCTATACTGCCAAATACACGGAAGTGACTTACATCTGGTTTAATTTTAGTCCAAGATTCCTCCAGTGTTATATTTTTAAGATACTTTGTGGGAGTGTGATTTACTATGTAATTTGCATAGTTGTTTCCTTCCACCCAATACTTTAGACTTAATCCCTTATATTGGATCATACAATTATCCATTTCTTTTAATGTGTGGTTGTTTCTCTCAGCAACACCATTTTGTCATGTTGTATACAGAATAATGTGTTTCATTTTGATGCACTGTGTAGTGCACTAACTTGTAAAATTATTGTTCACATATTCGCCTCCATTATCTGCTCTTAAATTTTGAATTTGATGTCCAAATTGCTTTTCTGCAAGGACCTTATAGGCCAAAAACTTGTCAAAAACTTTGCTCTTAAGTTTTAAGAAGTAAACCCAAGTACGTCTAGAAAATTCATCAACTAAATTTAAGAAATACTTGCACCCATAAAAATAAGGAGAAGAAATTGGTCCACACAAATCACAGTGAACAAGATGCAAAGGGCTCGAGGCATGCCAAGAGGCACGTTTGTCAAAATTGTCTCAATGATGTTTTCCAAGAACACAACCGACACAAACACCATCTCTACATGAAATAAGAGGAAGACCAGTCACCATTTGTTGATTACATAGTTGTTGCAATGGGCGATATTTTAGATGACCAAACCGCTCATGCCAAAGTTTTCTCAAGTCATCACTATGAGCAACAAAAACTAATGAAAACGATGATGACCCAAAGTTATCAAACTTGTACAACCTGATAATATCATCAACAATTCCAGTTGCAAGAACATGCTTAGGATATTTTATACCCTTGATTACAACTTGGTGAGGTGAAAACTATACGGGTTTTACCATCACTTGAATGAGTGATTTGATATATTAATAGAAGGTTATAGGAAAGACTTGGAACACATAATACATCATTGAAATGATCTTTTTCTACTTGAATTGTTCCAGATCCTTCAACACTAAGAGATATATCATCACCAACAAATAATTTCTTGGTGTTACATTCATTTAGAGCATAAAATATGTCCCTATCCTTAGCCATATGATAAGATGCTCCAGAATCAATAAGCCACTCATCAGAAGAAGAAGTAGAAGTTGTATTAAAGGAGAAACCAGAATCAGAAAGTGCATGTCCATGAGAAGAAGAAGAAGAAGTAGAATCGCTATTGATGTTGTTCTTATTCATCACTGCTTCTAAAGATTCCATATTCTTGAAACATTTTGACTCATCATGATCATATTTATCACAAAAGTCGCAATGTCTGTCAGTCTTCTTAATTTTATATTTTGCTCCTTTGTCACCATTAGGAGCGAAAATTGTCTCAGTGGGTTTAGGACCCTTATATTTTTTTTTTTTTGTGGTGATGATGTTGCTTTTTGGGATTCTTGGTTTTATCTTTCTCATGGAAGACTAAGGCATTGATGGAGGTACCTGTAGTGCTGATAACTCCAAGTTTTACAAGCTTATCTTGCTCTCTAATCAATGCATCACAAAATTTCTCAAGACTGGGTTTTTTATAAGCTATCCCTAAAGCCTCTTGCATGGCATAACAGGTAGATAAAAACACATAATATGCACTACCTAGCTTAGAAAGAATAAGATAGATGCACCGATATTCTTCTATCTTTATATTACATTCTTCACATAAATTTCTGAGTGTTTTAAACTTAGATAGACACTCTTCAATGCAAGAAAAATCATTTGGAATTAAATTTAGTACTTGATTTTCTAACTGTTGTGCTCGAATAATATTGTGTTTACCAAACACAGATTCAATCTTTTCCCAAGCTTCTTTGGATTTATCAATTGATTGAAGGTGGAACCTTAAATCGGGAGAGATGGAAATTTTGATTAATTCACATGCTTGGCCATTCCTATTATCCCATTTGAATTTCTTATCAACATCAATGGGTGTTGTTTCCTTTCCCAAGGTAATCTGGTACAAGCCTTTACTTCTTAATAAATCTTCCATATGAGATTTCCATTGGAAGTAGTTGGTGTTGGTAAGCAAGAGATTAGTTGTAGAAGCCATATTTAAATATGAAGATAATATGGATTTAAAAACAGAAACCAACGATCTAGATGGAAAGATCTCGAAAAATTGGGCGGTTTTAAAAAGAACGGCACTGAAAACAGACTTCAGATGTGAGAGTTATGCCCTTTTAAAAAAAAGGCATAAACAGTAACCAAAGGACCACGTGATGGTGTAAGTTGTGTTATGAAGTGACCCACTTTTATAAAGAGAAGTGGGGATCACTTTTACAACGAAGTTACTTTATAAAAGAAAAGTTGTATGCAAAATAAATAACTCTAAAATAACATATTAAAGGTACTTATAGTGATTCACTTTTATACTTGAAGTGAAATACACTTTACAATTTGAGCATGAACTTTTTCAAAAAAAGTAACAAAAAGAGAGACTTGAACTCAAGACCTTTTACTTAATAAGGCAACTTTTAACAAAATGGTTTAACAAAACATATTGTATTGTTTAGCAAGAGGATTGGGGTTGTTGTTGTTGTTGTTGTTGTCATCTAGCAAACCATGTTGTATTGTTTAGAAAGACGATTGGGGGTGTTGTTCTTGACGATCTTGGAGGGTGTTCTAAAAAAACTCTTTTCACACAAGAAAAAAATTTCGCTTCTCGATGACAACAAGGGTTATATATCGGTTAGCTTACTCGGAAGATGCACCTTTTCCTATTTGTTTTTTATTTGATAAGATCGTAGAAGGCGCAAGGAAAATAGAATACGTAGATATAAAAGAGTAGAAACCTGGAAATAAATAATATAAAGCCAAAATAAAACCAAAATAATACTCTACAAAAGTTTAAAAAAAATGTGTATTCAGGATTTATACCTTGGGATCTGACCGAAATGGTCGTATCTTGGGAAAATAGAAACCTTTTCAAGTGAAATGAAAAGTGTCCCTAAGTTAAACGAGTGCTCTGGACGCAATGGAATTTTCCTCTCAGTCCATAAATGTATGGAAATAATAGAAAATGGAGATGATACAACTCGACTTCACAATCTCAATCTACAATAGGAGCGAGTATTCAAACAGGCTCTGATACCATGTTTGACAACACAGGTATTCCAACAGAGTACGAACACCTTTAGTAACCACTCACACATTGACCAAATCAAATATCAACACATCAATGTTTTGACATGGTAAAACCCCTATGGGGAAACATCCACGGCCCCAGCCAATGCAACCACTTGGAGCAATTTATTAATGCAAAAGAAAAAGATTACAGAGATATTTTACAAGATATTTTCTCACAATCGATCAACGGAAAATGACCCTCCATGCTCTTTAAATAGACATCGGAGACCAATTGGGTGTTAAGCCATGGATCAATGGTCATTAAGATCGAGGAGAATATGAACTGTCGGATCACTCTATGTCGATAACATATCGTGACCATCAGATTTCCTAACTACAAATGCATACTAATGAATACTAAATAAACACACTAAGAAACAAACTTTTACCTAACGACACATTATACCAAGTAGATCTTAACTAACTCCTAAGTGTCTAAATATCCTAACAATATTTGTATTAAAAAACTTAAGATAAATGCATGTACCAAGACATAAGCATAGTTACAGTGTAATGCTTTGAATAATGTTCCTTACGTGTGGATGTATTCTTAAGAAATAAACCCTAATGCATAAGAATCTCACTCGTAAAAGTGCGCCCAACCTCCTCATACTCCAAGCTCTAAACTAACTGATCCAGAATTGGATCCAAGAGCTTGATAGGGCTCAGAAAAGCCTAAAAATCAAAATTATCAGAATGGCTTCAAAACAGATGTGTGCGTAGAAATAATTGCTACAAACCCAACGCAACTTGAACAAGATCAAACCGACATCATATGCTCTAGATATCGCGATCTGTTTATTTTTCCAAATAGGCAAAAAGTAAAAAAAAGTCAAACATGTCAAAGTCAATGCTAACATCAGCATGTACGACAAGTGATGTCAGCACATTCAGGATGAAATCAACATGACATCATGATTATTTCATCATGATGGCATGGCATAACCAAGAGGTGACACGTGTCACTTAGTTTCATCACTTTCGGGCTGAGTTGGCATTGTATGGACTTGACATGTGTCACCATATGAATGACACGTGGCAGTTGGTACAGTGACGTGGCCCATTGACAGATGGAAATGTGGCATACATAAGATATATGGGTAGGTGACTGGGCATACAGATTGATGACGTGGAAAAAGGTTGCTGATGTGGTAGGGGTATAGGTGGACCAATCCGGGAGTGACACATGTCACCACTGCAAGAGTGACACGTGGCACGCCCGTACGGCGTACATACGACACATGGCATATAGTGACTTGGTAAGTGTGTTGAATGGGTAGATGTGTGGTCCAATCAGATTTTGACACGTGGCATGGGTTCAACAAATGGTGAGGTGCCACATGGCCCATACATGGGTTTCCACGTAGCACCCATTTATTGGCTCATTTCTTTGCAAAATTTTGGGACTCTATGAGTTTTGATCATGCGACCTCCCACCTGGGCATATGAATTGCCAGGTCTGGGCTAACCATCTTTCCCTTGCAATATTTCTTAACCATATTCCTATCGACCTATATTTAAATTTGTGTGGGGTGTCATTTGGCGTAGTTTAGGGTTGGGGCTAGGCCCCAACCCCCGACGTGGTCCCATGCAACGCTCCTATATGACCACGGCCCAATTGAAGAACAATTAGTGTGGTTATGGATATGCGCTAGCCCTGGATCTCGGTCATATCAACATACCATATGGCTCGGGGATGCATAACAAGGCTACAATAGTTGGGAGGGTGCACACATCGGCTAGAAGCCATGGCCACATGTGTGATCACCATAAGACCAGGGATGAGATCCAAGGAGGCCAGCGCAGAGATGCTAGCGCCTGGCCACATGGACACCCTCCATACAACCAGGGGATCACAAAAAAGGGGCTCCACCCCAATATATTTTCAGAAGTGGGTTTGGTACATTATTATAGTGATTTTAAAAGATTTTATTCAGCAATTTTGGATATTTTTTGCCAATATTGGAGGATATTGGGCCCTTTTTGAGTCCAGATCTTGGGGAGAAGTTGGGATATGGTTATGAAATTCATATCTATATGAACTAGGGCTTCTTGGGCCAAACAGGATATTCAGAGCAGGTTTATGCTGAAGAGTTTCCAAGCCAAAGCCAATTTTATGCAGGGAAACCGTTGAGGAGAGAACCTTTGCGGGCCATTTCTGGGAGCTCCGATCATCCGATTTTAGTTTCGTTTCTTTTGTTGGGTTCTAGTGATCTGGTAGAACAATGAAAGATCATTTTGTAAACTTTTTGGCACTATTATGATGTCATTTAAAATATTTTAACATAAATAAGAAATCCTCACCCACTGAGACAAAGTCCCGGAGACATAGGCGAGATTGCCGAACTCCGTTATCACATTGGCGTTTATGGTTGTTTATGATTTATTTAAGATATGTATATGTGCATATGGCTGTGATGTTTCTTCTATAATTATTCTTCTTTCATTCATATTCATAAATGATTAATAAACACATGCATAGTAACTCAACCATTGTCGTGTAAAAGATCTTTTTGGATCAAGCAGTATCAAAGCTAGTTGACGTTTGGATTTGATTTTTGCATGTTAACGAGGGAAAATATACATCGTGGTGAAAGCAAGCTTGTTGAAGAGAATCCATTGATTGGATTAAGAAAGAGAACTTCTCAAAGTGAGAATATGGCTTCAGAAGAGGGACTTTCTCACAATGAGAAAGAGTTTCGAAAACCTTTTTTTGCCATGTTGGAGATGATGAAGGTTTTGTATGATGATTACTTGGAATGAAAGAGACTAAATCTAAGTGAATATTCAAAGGGAAAAAGTGAAGAAGGAGAGGATCCTCCTCAAATTCCTCCTTCACCTCCATATTCTCCTTCTTCTTCAAGTTCAAGTTCTAAATCCAATGCAAAGAAACATGTTCATAAACATAAAAATGAAATGCCTTTATTAAAACTTGATGTTAAATTCGAATTACCCATGTATGATGGTGAAGTTAATGCAGAGAGACTTGAAAATTGGGTCAGAAAGATGGATTTTTATTACAGTGTGAAACAAATCAATGACGAGGCAACTCAGATCAAGTTGGCATCGCTTAGACTTGCAGGCACAACATTCATTTGGTAGCAAAGCAAGTTGCAAAATGACACACAACAAGTGGGTAATGTATTTCCATCATGTCAAAGTTTTATTTCTGCACTTAGAAAACAATTCTATCCTTTGGGTTATAAAGAGAAAGCATTAATTGAATGACAAGATTTAAAACTAAGAAAAGGACAAACAGTGCAAGAATACACAGATGGCTTTCATAAAATGGCATTGATGTTAGATATTCCTTTACATACCCAAGACACTCTTATGAAGTATATAGGAGGTTGACCTGCACATATTCAAAATATTGTATTCATGTTTGGACCAACTAATCTTGATGAGGTTCATTTTCAAGCGATATACATTGAAGCAGGGGAAACAGGTGTTGATGTATTAGGGGAATTGTCTTCAAGGAAAGAGGACAAAAGGAAGTGCAATGGAAAGAAGGAAAATTTAGTGGCAAGAAAGGAAGAGAAGCCCTCTTGCAAGCATTGAAATAAAGAGGGGCATGATGAGGATCATTGTTGGCAATTGCATCTCGAGAAGAGACCGAAGTGTTTAAAGGAAAAGAAAGGGAGGCAAATAGTTGTAGCAGCAACATGACCAACATACTTGGGATCAGATTCAGGTGATGAATCTAAAGTCTCATTGGTTGGTATGATAGGTAAAATTGTTGAAGGATTTGATTGTAGAAGTAACTTGTTTCACATAAGGGTCATCATGAGGCACACTAATGTTGATACATTGATAGATATTGGATCTCAATCTAACTTAATTTCAGAGGAATTGGTTAAACAATTGGGATTAAAAACTCAGATACATCATAAGCCTTACACACTTAAATGGATAAGCAACAATCATCAAATGCACATAACAAAGTAGTGCACATTAAAATTTGCAATTTCATCTAAGTTTGTGGACAAAGTAACATGTGATGTGCCACTAAGTGAATGTGGAATGGTCTTAGGTAGTCCTTACTTGTGTGATCGTAAAGAAATCTTGTACAGAGAAAAGAATCAATATCAATTAACCAAAGCAGGTCAAGAATGTGCAGTTCATGCTCATTATTTAAAGGTAAATAAATCTCTTCAAACATGGAACAATTAAGAAAGGCATCTCATGCAAGAAACACACCTATAATTGTTTCAAATCAAGTAATCTATCTTAAGCAAAAACAAGAGATGATTGCAGAATGGAAAATCAATCACGCTTTGCTTCAAGATAAGATTCATGCAAATATTACAAATATATCAGCTCGTTTGTAGTCATATTTTTTATTCTATCATTAGTAATGTTGTCTACATGGATGATAGTGGCTTCAGTAGGATGTGACAGGGTACAAATGGCTAACAATATGCTATTAGTTGTCATGATTGTGTTACAGTTGATCTTGATGAGGTAGGTGCACAAGGAAAATTTCAAAGAAAGAGAACAAGTCGGGTGGCCTATCCCGAGCTTGATGACTAGTGAGTAACCTTTTGCGGACCAAAAGGTCTTTAGTGGGGAGGTGTGATCCAAAATTGGATCCAGGAGCTTGATAGGGTTCAGAAAGGCCTAAAAATCAAAGTTCTTAGAATGTATTCAAAACGAACGTGTGCGTAGGCCTTGTCGATACAACCCAACACAACTTGAACGAGCTCAAACAGATGTCGTATGCTCCAGATATCGAGTTCTATCCATTTTTCCAAACAAGCAAAAAGTAAAAAAAAGTCAAACATGTCAAATTCAATGTTGACGTTAGCATGTATGACAGGTGATGTTAGCATGATGTCATGATGATGTAATCATGTTGACGTGGCATCACTAGGAGGTGACACATGTAACTCAGTTTCGTCACTTTTGGGCTGAGTTGGCACTCTACGGACTTGACACATGTTACCGTATGGATGACATGTGGCAGTGTGTACAGTGACATGGCCCAATGACAGATGGACACATGGCATACATAAGACAACTGGGTAGGTGACTGGGCATACATACTGATGACGTGGATAGAGGTTGTTGACGTGGCAGGGGTACAGGTGGACCAATCCGAGAGTGATACATGTCACCACTACACGGCTAACACTTTGCATGTCCGTACGACATACGTACGACACATGGAAGATAGTGACTGGGCAAGTGTGTTGACTGGGAAGATGTGTGGTCCAATCGGATTTTGACATGTGGCATGGGTTCAGTGAATGGTGAGGTTCCACGTGGCCCAAACATGGGTTTCCACATGGCACCCATTTATTGGCTTGTTTCTTTGCAAAATTTGGGGACTCTATGAGTTTTGATCACGCGACCTCCCACCTGAGCATATGTCTTGGCAGGGTCAGGCTAGTCAGCCTACCCTCACCATAGTTCTTAACCATATGTCTATCGACTTATATTTAAATTGGTGTGGGGTGTCATTTGGCGGAGTTTAGGGCTAGGGCTAGGCCCCAGCCCCCAACGCGGTCCCATGCGATGGTCCTATATGACCACGACCCAATCAAAGAACAGTTGGCGTAATTGTGGGTATGCGCTAGCCCCGTATCTTGGTCATATCACCATTGCATATGGCTCGGGGCTGCATAATAGGGCTACACTGGTTGGGAGGGTGTGTACATACTACTGCATAGGCTATAATCCATGGCCACATGCGCGATTACCATAACACCAAGGCTGAGATCCAGGGGGTCAACGCAGAGATGCTAGCGCCTGGCCACATGGACACCCTCCATAAGACCAGGGGATCACGAAAAAGGGGCTGCGCCACAATATATTTGTAGAAGTGGGTTTGTTACATTATTATAGTGATTTTAAAATATTTTATTCAGTAGTTTTGGAGATTTTTGGCCAATATTGGGGGATATTGGGCCCTTTTTGAGCCCAAATGTTTGGGGGAAGTTTGGAGATGGTTACTAACTTCAGATGTATATAAACTAGTGCTTCTTGGAGCCAAAGAAGAGATTCAAAGCAGGATTATGCTGAAGATTTTCCAAGCCAAAGCCATTTTTATGCAGGGAAGTTGATGAGGAGCGCACCTTTGCGGGCCATTTATGGGAGCTCTGGTCATCTGATTTCAATGTCGTTTCTTTTGTTGGGTTCCAGAGATCTGGTAGAAAAATACCAGATTAGTTTGTGACCTTTTTGGAACTATTATGATGTCATTTTAAATATTTGAATAGAAACAAGAAAGCCTCACCCACTGAGACAAAGGCCCGGAGACGTAGGCGAGATTGTCGAACTCTATTATCACATTGGTGTTTATGGTTTGTTGTTGTTTATGATTTATTTCAGATCTATATATGTGCATATGGCTGTGATGTTTCTTCTATAATTCTTCCTCTTTCATTCAGCTTCCTAAATGGTTAATAAACACATGCATAATAACTCAACCATTGTTGTGTAAAAGATCTTTTCGGATCACTAGCTAAAGGATAATGGAAAATAGGTTTAGAGACACAATGTCTACTTACACTACTTCTTTATGAGTATTTTATCCGTTACACAAAGTTACTTTGTCAACATCTCTAACTTCACCTTTGCAAGGGGTCTTGACAACATGTTGGCCAACTATAAATATGAAGGAATATAAACAAGGAGCACTACTTCCTTATATACTTTGAAATCTCTTTAAATATTAAAATTATACTTCCCTTGTTTAGAGAAGTCTTCACTGGCAACCTACCATCCCTCGATATCTATCTCATGGATCTCAAAACCTCTTGCAATTGGAAAAAAGGAATCATCAAGGTAAAATCTCTCTTTCTAAGATAATGTCATCTTAAAAAGGGTCTTAGGATTTTCAATTCTCCCATCAATTCCATCCATGAAATCAATTAATGATTTCCCACTAGGTTTTGGAACTATCTCTCATACCTCATTCTTGACATTGGATTTATACTCCTTTTCCATGCCATTTTTTCCATACCTACTCAATAACTATCTTTTTAAAGTTGGAAGACCCACGTCTCAATAGTAAAATACATCAATGCAATATAAGAAGAAAACTTCTTAGGTGGATGACTCAATAAAAAATAAAAAATAGGTGCTCATAAGGTGGATGACTCAATAAAAAATAAAAATTAGGTGCTCATAATTCTTCTTATGCATCATCCCATCTCTAGGTAACTCATTTCGACTTCTTAGGCGAACTTGATGTACTAAGGGCTATGTTGAGTAGAAACTTTATGTACTAATCTATTTTTATTTATTTTTTCAATTTCAAATCTTATTTTGGGAAAATAATTTTATTTCCTTCCTCTCTCTAGGGGCTTTTTGACTTTTAGGACCATCCAATTTGATCCAACTTCGCATCCCTTCTTAACACAATATTCCTATATTATGGAATGTATATTGGATAATCATTAGGTGTCTCACTATATCCGACAAAATATCCCTTGATGCATAAGTTTTCAAGTTTAGTAGTTTTCTCATTTGGAACATGAATGTGAATTGGATAACCAAAGACATGGAATTGTGATTCTCATAGTTTCTTAACAACAAAAGCTTCTTCTGGAATTTTTTATTTAAAGATGTTGTGAGGACACCAATTCATAATATAAAAAATTATGTTACATGTATTTTCTCAAAGAGACATGAAAACATTCATGTTAGGGTTTCATTAGAGGAAATTTTCTCAAAAAATGGATCTCGTAAAAAAATTAAAAAATAATAAACCATGTGTGCCACATCAAAGTCATCACATCACATTGAAGTTAGGCTAATCTAGAATTAGTAGATCATAGTTAAAAACAATAATGAGAAGTTTAGATTGTTTTGCATAGACAATGAGTGATAATAAATATCATACAAAAAATAAATACTATTAATATATAATATGGAAATAAAATAAATAATATATTATTAATATATGATAATAATATATAATAACATAAAATCTATAATATAATCATAATATAATATGAATTAAGAACTATAATATATCTAGTAGTTTAAATGTTCTATAAAAAAAAAAAAATAACGGGGAGAATCCATTTTTTCATTTAAAAATACAATTTAAAAAGCAAAAAATTATGATTTTCTCAATATTTATGTTGATACAAATAGAAGGAACAAAACATAAAACAATTAGACAACCTCATAATACACTACTATGAATATAAATATGAATGAATATATGTGGCAACATTAAAAAAATATAAAATATAATATAATAATATATAATAACAATATTAAATATATAATATATTTATTATATAATATTAATTAATAATTATAATAAAATAACACTTTGAATATGTACATAGGAAAATGTCAATACTTATTATACCTTATATAATATTATAGTATAAATGTGAATGTGGTCTAAAGATATTTGTATTATGAATTAAAGATTAAATATTTGTATTATGAATTAAAGATTAAAAGTTCAACTCATATTACTAATTAATTAAATTATTAATTAAAAACTATATAACATTAAATTAATAAGTATATTATAACTTTATAACTATTAATTAAATATTATATAATGTAATAATAACAACACATTATTAATATATAATGGAAGCACACATTATTATTAATATATTAATAATGAAAATATAATAAATAAATAATAATAAATATCATATAATAAGTAACAAAACTATAAATAATAAACAATATTTAGTATTGAGTATTTCAAAGATATTGAACATATCCAGAGAAGATCTCACCAAAATCTTAACTAAGATGAGATGTACATATGGTTAAATATTGTCAAATAGAAACATAACACATACTCATTCTTGACTTTTATATGTCCAACTCAATCATTATGGTTGACTCAATTCTTTGAAATTCTATTGGTTATTGAATTTCAACTCAACAAAGACTATTTTTGTTATAAGACCCCATTTTTGGAGCAAATTTCCTCTAATAATAATCTTAGTAGTATTAATGATGGATCTATTCTTCCTCTATGCAACCCCATGTTATGGAATAGTTTTTAAGGTATTTTCAACTCTCTTTGGATCCCTACATTCCTACAAAATGCATCAAAGTAATTATATGTATAGTCTCATCCATTATCATATCTAAGCATGACATTGATATTCCTATATAGCTATCTAATTTTCAAATAAGGATTTGAACTCTTTAAACTTAAAGAGCATATCACTCTTAGTCTTTATTAACTAAAAATCTAATTTTTTGCAAGATGAATAATTAATGAAGAAAACACATTATAAATTACTTGTCTATAGATATCTAATTTTCAACTAAGGATTTGAACTCTTTAAACTTAAAGAGCATATCACTCTTAGTCTTCATTAACTAAAAATCTAGTTTTTTTGCAAGAAGATGAATAATTAATGAAGGAAACACATTATAGATTACTTGTCAATTCTTCATTAACTAAAAATCTAGTTTTTTTTGCAAGAAGATGAATAATTAATGAAGGAAACACATTATAGATTACTTGTCAATGATAAATCAAAGATAAGCCCACACACATAGATAAAATTCATAATCTCTCTTGTTTTCCTCTCAACCAATGGAAAAACATCGTTTCAATTTTTGTTAAGTGAACATACTTTACAAACTCCATTCTTGTAAGCCTTGAAATTTGGAAATCTTGATACTGTATTATTTAATAGAGGATGTTTCACTTGATATTGTAAGAGGCCAAAGTATTTGAGCCACAATTTACTCAATCCACCATTGTCATGCACTATAGATTCATGATTCACTGTATTATAAAGAAGCATGTAAATAAATCCTTCTCGCACCCTTTTGGCTAAGCATGACCAAATATTTGATTATAATCTATGATAGTGCACCAATGATTATCAAACTCAATGATAGTCATTATATCAGTAATGGATCAAAGAGAAATAAGGTTCTTCATCAAAAAAAATGAAAAAATAACTTTGAGCAACTCAAGCTATCACTTAAGGAATTTGGAAAGAGATGGATCTCATTCCAATCAGTAGATAATATGTGGCACTATCACCCAACTCTACTTGTATGTCAATGTCATGTTCTTGAAATTTGTTTAAGATCTTCTTGTTGAAAGTAATATGCATCGATTTTCCACTATCCACATACCAACCAACACTCGAAATGTTACTCTTGGAAATGTATGAAACAAAAAATAATATGCTTTCAAGATTGGATGTCAACTCATCAACTATAAATTGCTAATGTTACTACTTATCATTTTAAATTTCATATTTTGAGGACATTGAATCTCATAGTGGTCCTTCTTGTGGGACCAAAAACATCTCAAAAGAATCAAATCCTTCTTACCATGATTATAAGAACAAGACTCTTCCTTCTTACCCTTCTTAGGTCCTCATTTCTTACTATCTTTCCTCACTTTTCTAGTGAGAGAAAGTTCTTGGGATTCATCTACTCAAATTGCCATTATTTCTTGTCTTGAATCCTCATAGAAAAATAATTTCCAAATATTCACAAAGGTTTGAAGGTGTTCTTGAGAATAAATACCAGTATGAAAAAAATATTCCCATAGTATGCATAAACTATTTAGTTTAAGGGGCACTAACTCTTCATCATTAATATGTTTATTGATCACAAATAGATGCTTTGTAAGATCAATGATCTTCATGTTAAAAATAGTGAAAATTTTGGGATAACTAGGATATATAGAACATGTTAGGGTTTTATATTTCTCTAGTAGGACTAGTTATTAAAATCCTTAGAAAAATCCACAATGGTAATTTTGAATTGTCAACATTTCAGATCTCCAATTAGATCCATCATCAAGATAAAACTGTCTAATAGGAGAATATGAATACCTAGTAATAGACACAACAAAAAGTAGAGAGAATAACCCTTAGTTGATCCATCATCAAGATAAAACTCTCTAATAGGAGAATATGAATACCTAGTAATAGATACAACAAAGAGTAGAGAGAATAACCCTTAGAAACTAATAGTATCCATTTAAAAAGAGAATCTACACAAACCCTCGAAAAATAAAAGTTAAAAAAAAAAATGAAAATATTAGTTTAATATTGAATGATCATATTAAGGTTTGCATAATAATAATAATAATAATAATAATAATAATAATAATAATAATAATAGTGTTAGGTTATAAATTAATAAATCCTAATTAATGATAGAAAAACACTTTAGTAAAATAGTATTAAATAGAGTTTTATTAATAACTGTGTTGTAGTATTGTTAGGTTATAAATTAATAAATCCTAATTAATGATAGAAAAGCACTTTAGTAAAATAGTACTAAATAGAGTTTTATTAGTAATTGTGTTGTAGTATTAAAAGTGTTATTAATAATCTTAATCGAAATAAATTCATAGTATTAATTTGGTATTTATAATAATAGTAGTAATAATGGAGTTAGGTTACTAATAATTACTAAGAGTACTAGTACTATATAGTATAACTGTATTATAATAGAATATTATTTTAAAGTATAATTAATAAAGTGATATAATATTATAATAATGTTATTAATAGAATAGTACTACACATTACTAGTATTATTAGTCCCTGTCATTGTTTTGGGATAAATCCGTAAGTGCGGACACGAACCGATCTCCCCAGATCCACCTGGATCTGGAACAAACAGTGACAGAATACTACTCTTTCCCTAGTTCTAAAGTATTGAATGGACAAGAGAAGAAGGATGATATACTTACTTTACGAAAGCTCTCCTTATCTCTGTTGATCCCCGCTCTGCTATGATGCTCTTGCGTCGTCCAATCACGACAACACAAACCAATCACAACAAAGAGATTAATAT
>ML777630.1:557290-574497 GCA_009831015.1 Picea engelmannii | reverse complement strand
AGAGAATAGGCCTGCCCCGCTACATATTTTCTTAAATGCTTTCATAGGCCTACGACCTTCGACGATCCTGATAGTCTTAATTGTTCACCTAATAGCTCTGGCAATGTTAAATGATTATTGTACAGATTTGTTGCAATACAGTTTCGTTCATCGTCGGCATCGTTGCTCAAGTGCTCGATCCTTGTTCGTTGGTTCATTCCATGATTCTGGTTCTTGTTTGATTTAACTTTGAAAAGTTGAGGTCCTTCACTTGCAGTTCAAGTTCTTCATGATTGTTCACTGGTTTGTTGTTCTTCAACTTTGCAAGTTGTTGGACCTGTTGTTGTGGTTTGCAGTTTTGGGGCTGAACTCTTGTCATCCTTTGTTGACGGGTAAGTTTCCCTGTTGTTGTTGTTTTTTCAATGGTGGGAGTCCCTGGCTTCAAATTCTGTTGCAGACCATCTTTGTTTGTTCTCTTAGTTTCTGTTCCTGGAAACCATGTGTGTTGCAATGTAGAGGGCTTTACAAAAATTAGTTGGGAGCCATCAGAAGAGGGAACAATCGGGCGGTGTGTAGATGCAGGGTATGCTTTTATTCTGTGGGTCAGAAAACTGCGTCTACCTGTTGTGTTTCTGCTGAGTAAAGTTATTGTTTTATTTATTTCTGTGTTTTCTTCTCATCTGCTATGGGGACTAGGGGGGATTCAAGTTGAGAAGAAGAAGGTTGAAATATACATACGGGGATTGGTACCCTATTTTGCTTTCCTTTTTTTATTTTGCTACCTTTTATTTTTTTCCCCTGCTTTTCTCTGTTTTCATAGAAACTGAAAGTATGTAGAAAACATCTTCAAAATGACATTTGAAGACATGAAAGAAGTAATAGATGTTGATTCGTATGAAATAGATACACAATCCATTATACATGACAACATTGATGTGGTTTTGCATAGAAATGAGCTTTTTAGATTGGATGCATTCTTGTATACTGTTGGGGATTGTCTTTTCGATACATTCCAGGTTCTATTGAATTTTTGCTATTCGTCAACCAAGCTGCGTAATGGATTGATAGATTATTTATTGACCTATTTTAAAAATGGCGATGTTGAGGCTTTGCAGTCCTATGAATACAAACTAGAATTTGATTTTCTATGGCATATGCATAGAATACATGATGTCAGTACGTATTTTTCAAAGATGCGGTTGTCTGCATCTCCAGTTCTACCTGCGCATGAGAGGGGGCTTTAGGGAGATACATTTTGTATACGGTGGTTGTCTAACTATCTGAATATATCAGTTGGCATTTGGTCATTGACAAGAAAAACAAGATATCTACTATTCAACAAAACTACATCTGACAATCCATATTGCATCTTGTTCCATGATGCCAATGCCCTCAGTGGCCATTATGAACCACTGTTGTATAGGAAAATTTCCATATGAAATATATAAGGTCCTCATATCTACTTGTCCGTTATTTGCAAAGACCTTCAATCGCAATGGAAACGGATTTTGCATGGCATAGATTGCCATGGTTTACAGCTGGCAACAAACATTGTGTCTAGCTGTGGGGATAGTCTGTTCAATGCAATTTGTTGTTTGGTGGCAGCGGTGTCCAATGTTCAGTCACTAAAAATTTACACTGTACAGTCCTTTTGCAATGCAATTATAGGTGGCAGCCAACAGGCTTTTAGGTGCTTGCATCAACACCTTTGCCCATATCTCGTAGAAAATATGTCGGCAGTTGGAAGTTGGCAGGAATACCTTGTGAACATGGCACTTCCATATGAAAAAGGGAATATGGAGGGTTGTAGATTATGTTTGCAATCATTGTCTATTATATTCAGGGTGAATATCCTGGTGTGGTCGCCCTTGCCATATGCCAGTGTTCATTCCTGGGTTATTGATTCAAATTATGATCGAACAATTGAAATCCTCTTGTTGAAAACAGATACAACACATATCCATTATGAACCTTTGCTTGCACATATCGGTAGTTCAGGGTTGACTATCCATGCCACCCAAATGACATCGAATTTGCATATGCGTGGAATGCTTTTTAGTGAAAATGAAACTCCTCCCAGTTGCGATATGGCCATACAGGGCTTGAAAAAAAAAACATGCGTAATATTCATGACAGTTGTGATGAGGCCATAGACCGCTTAGACAAAAAATGTAGAGTAAGTTATCAAAATTTGAAATAAATTATTCGTCAAATTTGTCCAACTTCTAATAAGGTCATAGAGGCCTTGAACAAAAAACGTAAAGTAGTTTCTCAGAATTTGGGTGAGAGTGAAATTCATCCCATTTTCCACCAGCTCATCCCACCCTTGGGCAAGAAACATAGATTAAGTTACCACAACTTGAAAAAGGTCATGCGCGAGAGAAAAAAATACATTGCTACACTTCCTTTTAGACAGAAACTCACATATCACAATGTAAAGAAATTTGTTCGTGCAGAATAGAACATAAACAGGTGTGATCGCATATCCTAGAATGGTGATGCAACTGTGCTAGTTTGTGATCCACAAGCAACACCATGCAATAGTAGCAATGAAAACCAGGAAATAGTTTCTGCCAATACTTCCCTGTGAAAGAAAAATGCAAGACAGAACTACATGAAACAAATGAAAGACACTCCTTCCATTGCATGTGCAATTTGTGAACAATTGAATTTTTCAAAAAACAGTAAGTCTTTCATGCCTGATTTGCAAGCAGAATACCTCCGCTTGACAGTGCATGATAAACCATTTTACAGTGGGAAGTTTTGTCTTCCATGCAAATGATCGCTTGAAAATGGAAAAATGCCACAATTTGCAACCCCTGACTGAATAAGATGTAATACAACACTAGAATATGTAAGTGCACTTACGAAACTTGAGGAGAGAATTGTGTCTCTGCGAATTGCATTTTCTCAAATCAGACCTTGGGGCTATAAACAACCCTAGATGGGCTTGACATGATCAATTATTAATGTGCATGTTCAGCTATATGTTGTGTAATCGTTGTGCGATAAAAATGCCTATCAGACAGGCAAAGTGCGTGTGCATGCTGTTATGAAATCATTAAAGGAATTATGTTCCAGGGCCCTATACAAAGAAGAGAACATTTGTATAAATGCCAACTGGGACAGTGTTCTTGCAGAAGAACATGGCAACTCTACAGACACTATTGAAAATCCTAGTGATTTTGATGCAAGTGATGAATCAGAGAATGAAACACCTACTGAAACATTGGTGCATGGATTCATTGATTCATAATGCATTCGTGACTTGCAAGAAAAAATTGTCGAAATTGCACCTGCCGAGGGGTAGTGTCCACTTGGAATATTCATTGAGGAAATGAACTTTCCAACACTCTTCTATGGAGAACCACGGGGCACTAATATTATAGAATGATTCAGTTATCATAAAATAGTTCGATGGGAGCTGCTACATCCAAGCGGTTACTTCTCCTGTCACATAACATATTTGTTTTTCAAAACAATGCGCATAATAATAGAGCAAGTTTTGTCCTGCATGTGGGTCCGAATAAGAAAAGGCCAGTTACAAGGAAGAAATTTGTTCTCCAAGGATGTGAAGTACAAAGTAAACCTAGAAAAAATTCTAAAATCTGATATTGGATACATAGATTTCAAAAACATCCGCACCTCTCCTGACTATTTGCAACAAAACAAAAAAAAAATTGCAATGATCCGACAATTGGGCCCGCCAACATTTTTTGTCACATTTACAAGTGCAGAGCATTGTTGGGATCCATTGGTGGTTGTCGTATCTAACCTACATAGGAACAAGAAACGTAAAAAAGAAATCGATACAATCGAAAATAACGACATTGACTACCTCATAAGAAAAGACCCGGTGACATGTACTCGCTACTATAGACATAGAATAAATGCTTTGAGACAATTGATATGCCATGATGAAATGTTTTTCGGAAAAATATCGGACTAATTTTTTGTGACTCAATTCCAGAATAGGGGAAATGAACATGACCACACATTGTTGTGGATAGAGGGTGCACCAGTCTATGGAGCTGATAACAATTCGGAGATTGAACAATTTGTGGATAAATACATAACATGCAACACAGATCATTTGGATCCAAAACTTGTGAAAGTCCATAGACATTACCATACAAGAAGTTGTAGAAAACAAAAAAACTCGCATTGCAGATACAAATTTCCCGTGCCGCCAATGAGAGATATAAGAATCATAGAGCCAATTAGTCTAGAGGAAAATGTTGTTGTTTATAAATCTAAATCCTTGTTCACATTTCTAGAACAAGAAGGATTTGATGAAATGATGATATTTGATGCCTTCTTGACACAGGTGAATCTATCAGAAGATGAGTGCATCCAAGCCATACAATGTATGCTTACGCAACCAACACTTTTACTTAAATGAAAACTCTCCCATATTTGGAAAAACAGTTTCTCCAAGGACATGCCAGTTATGTGGAAAGAAAATACAGATGCACAGTACATGTTGAATGCATATGCTAAAGCGTCATACTGTACCTCGTATATGATGAAGATTGACAAATCTATGACAAGTGCATTCAGAAGAATACGCAAAGAACATGAAAGAAGTCATATTGATGCCATACAAATGATACACACACTTGGAAATATGTTTCTTAATCTTCAACAAATGGTTTCTCAGCAAGCAGTTCACATTGCACTTTCCTTGCCCCTCGTAGTTCAAGAAAATGTGTCTTCATAAACACATCTCCACTTGAAAAATGCACATTTGTGATTAAACCATCGATTTTGCTGCAACAAGATCCTGACAATTTAGAGGACGTCGTATGTCACTTTATTATTGATTATTACGTCTAACGTCCATCTCCTACTAGGCATATCTTCTTAGCATAATTCATATCGCATTACAAAAAAAGTGGTGCACCCATATCAAAAAGAAAAAACCATCTATCATACAGTTTGTCAAATACAATAAACATTGTGACTACGGAAACTATTGTAGAGAAAAATTGTTGTTGTACGTTCTGTTCGATGAAAACAAAGAGACATTAATACATAACTTCTCTACATGGGAGGTTGTGTATGTTGCGTCTGAGATTATAGTGCACATCAATGAAGCTAGATTTACCTACAATGTTAATCCAACATGGGGTGATCTAGAAGTTGCACTTAATGAACTAGAAAACCCTAGCGATCATGATGACACATTCAGAAACCCAAAAATAACCAGAACTCCTTCCAAGTCCTATGACTTACAAGGGGATTTGCCTCGTCCTCCAGCGGTTGGAAGTGAAAAACGTATCAATCTTGGTTTTCAAGTTACAAAACATCCTTTCCTAATTGAAAATAATGAATACCACATAATAAGACGTATGTTGAATCGTGAACAACAAACGAGTGTAAAGGACATTTCTCTTAAAAAACGCTTGAACATGAACAATCATGTGCATGTGTTCCTTACAGGCAGAGTAGGAACAAGCAAGACATTCACAACGAAGGCATTGTTTCAAATGCTTATACAAATCTATGATTCAAACAATTCCTTTGATCCTATGAAACCAAAGGGCCTAATAGTTGCATACACAGGAAAAGCTACATACAATGTTGGTGGAACAACAGTCCACTCTGCATTTTTAATGCCTTTTAACAAGTCACAGTTTCTTCCACTTAGCAAGGAAATGTTGGATACATTGTCTAAGATTTATGAGGAACTCCAACTTGTCTTTATAGATGAAGCATTTTTCATTGGGATTTGGTTCTTGTATTCCATTGACAGTCGACTAAGAAGCATAAAACATGTGCAGACGAAATACTTTGGAAACATTGACATGATATTCTGTGGGCATATTTACCAGGCACAACCCATCCAAGATTCTTTGATATTTGAACAACCTACTGTTAACATGGAAACAGTCACCCATGACTTTTGGCGAGACAATATTAAATTCTTTGAGTTGCATACTACAATGTGCTAAACAGATGAAACATTCATTGCAATTCTGAATAGAATGCGCACAAACAACCAAACACATGATGACTTGACCTATATCAATTTGAGGTGCTTATGACTTGCACCAAAAGACCCAACGTTCCCTTACCTGTTCTGCAGAAATAAGGATGTTGCAAAGCATAATAGCCACATGCTGTCGCTCATGCCTGGCGATGATATCATCATCAATTCCATTGACCTGGAAGAAGACAACCATGGAAATGTGCCACGTCATGAACATTCAGTCACTTTACCTTTGCAGCTTGTCCTCAAATTAGAAATGCTAGTTGAAATATATGCCTGCAACTATTATTCACAGGATGGCTTGGTGAATGGTGCAGATGGAATACTAAAAGGATATACCAAGACTAAGAAAAAGTGGATGTCCTTTGGATTAAGTTCCATGAACCACATATAGGCAAGCGACAAGAAAGCAAGTTGTCTTATCTATATAATTCAAACATTGGAAGCGATTGGACACCTATTTTGCGAATATCGAAGCCAGTATCGACATCAGCAAGGATAGGTCGACTAAAGATTCGAAAACAGTCTCCGATTAAACTTGCATGTGCACATACAGTCCACAGATCACAAGGACTAACACTTGATAATGTTGCATTTCAGCCTACTGGAATTCAGATACATGGACTTGTATACACAACACTATCTCATGTCAGAAGCATAGACTCCTTGTATTTACTAATTCCTCTCACAAAAGATAACTTCAAAGTGAAACAAAAAGTTGATATTGAAATGGAACGACTGAGGAAACAAATAGGAAAATGCATTATGATTACCAATCCATACAAAAAAATTCATCTGTATCAATTCTCTCGCTTAACACACGCAGCTTAAATGCACACATGGATGATATATTGAATGACTATGATATAATGCAATCCGATATTCTGTGCTTGCAAGAAACACACATGGAATTATGCATGTAGAACAAACAATTCCCAAATCACAATTGCATATCAAGTTACATTACACATGGGGTAATGATACTGGTGAAAAAACATGTACCGATTTTGGACCATATACATATCAAAGAAAATAATGTTGAACTGGTGCTTGCAAATTGTTTTTCCCATGGAACAAAAGTTGCAATACTGAATCTGTATGCTGCTCCCCATGAAACATTCTCCAACATAGTGCATGTTATTTCTAATGCATTGGCCCATTTCCATATGAACAGACCCATTGTACTTGTAGGAGACTTCAATATCGATATGCTACAAAATACTGGTAGAACAAAAGAATTGGAAAACTACATGTGCAAATACAGTCTCCGCTTTCTTTTGAACAACACAGGACATCTGCAAAATGCACTCATTGACCATGTCTGTTCCAATGTGCCCATTCCTCAATATAGTATGTTTGTCTTAGACACATATTGGTCTAATCACAATACAATTGGTATTGCACTTGAATTATGACATATACATAAAACTTATTGCAAACTCATATTTATGTGTTTCAAAGCATATATGTATCCCTGATTTCTACACACATATTTTTGGTGAGCATATAGACGGTGTTCTACTCGAATTATAAAATATACATTGTGCAAAAAGAAAAAAGGTACATCCTCCCAAAAACTGTTTGTGACTCTATTCATCTTATTCTATTTCTTTTCTGTATATGTACATAGTAGTTGCCTTTTTCTTAACATCTAAACTTATGTTCATATCTGTTTTTCTTTGTACTTTTGTTGATAGAAATAGACAGGAAAACCAGACGATGTGAAGAACTCCTCCTAGAGATGTAGACCAATCAATGCAAAGGTGCATTCTTTTTCTTTCCGTGTTCCATAGTAAACAGTTTTTCGTTTACTTTCTCTGTGTTTGTCAAACTTGTTTGCAGCTATTTTTTTTTTACGTGTAGAGGCCGCTACCATGCACGTCCACCATCCAGAAGATGCAATGTTGAGCCAACTATCCCGCAAGTCCACTTGTCAATTTGTATATCACAAAACTATGACATCTATTTGCAGGACACTGAACATTAGAGGCAGAATGTACATCCCTCAAGTGCGCGATCCAAATAAGTGGCTAGGTATGGAATAAGGGATCTATGCATATTTGGTATGAAGTTCTTGTTTGTGGGAGAACGCCAACCCTGGAGTCTGTCAATTTGTATATCGCAGAAATCAGTAGAAGTAGAATGTTCAACCTGCCAGCTCACAAATTCGCTTGTCAATTGACAAATGTTGATCCGGCCAGCCTGCAAATCTTCTTGTCAATTTATTATCATAAGCTATTTGTAAGGAACCGAAGAATAGAGGCCCGTTTTTAACCCCGGCAGCCCGAGAACCTGCGATCCAGAAACTGTACATGGTCTATAAAATCTCAGTCAACCCGCAAGTACGCTTGTCAATTTGTATATTGCGGAACTGTATGTGCTATTTGTAGAACACAGAACAATAGAGGCATTTTTTTTGACCCCTCCCACCTGAGAACCCGCAAGTATGGAATGCGATATGGGTACATGGTGTATATAATATCATGTTGATACTTTATAAAGGTACATATTTAGTTTTGCCTCGTTTCTACACACACTGATATGGTAACCACAGATTTGTTGTTGCACATGAATTATGAAACATGCACTGGGAGTCGGATGGAGCCAACTCCGTGATCCAAATGAGTGGTTAAATATGGAATAACGGAACTGTGCATATTTGGTATGTATTGCTCGTTTCTGGCAGCCCGCCAGCCCTGGAGTAGAATGTTGAGTTGGCCAACCCGCAAATCTGCTTGTCAATTTATTATCATAAGATATTTGTAAGTCACCGAGCAATAGAGGCCTGTTTTTTACCCCGCCAGCCCGAGAACCCATGATCCAGAAACTGTGAATGGTCTATAAATTGTCAACCAACCCACAAGTCTGCGTGTGTAGTTGTATATCGCGGAACTGTGTGTGCTATTTGTAGAACACTGAACAATAGAGGCATTTTTTTGAGCCCGCCTGCCCAAGAACCTGCGATCCCAAAAGTGGCAAAGCATGGAATGACATATCCGTACATGCTCTATAAAATCTCATTTCCATACTTTATGAAGGTACATTTTTAGTTTTTCCTCGTTTCTACACATATTGATCTGGTAACTACAGAGTTGGTGTTGCACATGAATTATGAAATATGCACTGGGAGTCGGACCGAGCCCTTTGGTTTGGTTAGCTGAACAATTCTGACTCATGCAGTTTCAGCATTGAACACTCAACAGTTTCACCATGCAATTTCAGACTTGGCCATTCCTTCCTTGCTTTCTCTTCCTGTGCCCGTCACCTTCACATGTGTGCATAATAAGAAATAGTGTTTATGTATATATATGTGTGTGTGTGTGTGTGTGTGTGTGTGTGTGTGTCTTCTTTCTAAATCTTTAATGCTAACAGGTCATCGTGTAGACACCATCTAAGTTGTCATTGAAGTGTGCAAGGCTCAAGAAGTTATGTTATCAATGCAATTTTTGCGAGGGCTTTTCTTATCCCTTCCCAATCTTAATTTCAAATGCCATGGAATGTCATTTGCACACTGCCAGCTTGCTTCCTTCACGAAACCTCGAATCTCTTCCTAGTCTTAATTTCAAATACCATGGAATGTCATTCGCATGCCGCCAGCTTGGTTTGTTCATGAAACCTCCAATCCTTAAATGTTCTTCACCGTAATTTCTGCCTTTGCACTTCTAAGTATGTAATAATTAAGATTTACTTCTAACAAGTCATCATACAACACGCATAGATATTGTCATTAATGAGGATATTTTGCATTTGCACACATTGAAGCAATGTTTTCGGGGGGGTTATATTGTCCCCTCCATTTCTTCATTTCAAGTAGCGTCTGGAGAAAACCAATGTTTTCATAAAGTATTGGCACCATCTCTACAACAGTTTTGTAGAGATACAGTGAACATCTTCCTCACGAGCTTCCCGTGCAGAAATTTACAGTGAAAACATGGATCTTGAAGCTGATTTGGAAGGCATATTCTGCAACCTTGATCAGCCCGGAGACACAGTTCAACATACCTTCTCAATGGACATGGTTGATAACCTAATTTTTGATGAAGATGAATCCTTCGTATTCCAGAGTGTTGTTTTTGAACCCGAATCAAAAAAATTAATCATTGAAAAAAGAGATGTAAAAAATAAGAAAAGAAAAAATCATTCAGAACTTGACCTTGTCAATATGCAGGCATCCAAAATCTCTCAACTTCACATGGAAACTGGAGATTCTCTTCATGATTCCGTTTGAGTCATTGAAGCCGAAAATGCCAGGCTAAAGAACCAGATTAAGGAATTAGAGGAAGCTTTGTTTCTTATGCCATTGCTTCACAGTTCTTTGGGAATAGCCATGCCTGCTACTACATGCACGCCTGTAACAAATCTAAAAGGGTCCTCCAGCTTCCTCGCATCCTATGGAGGATATGTCAAGAAAAATATCAACAAAAGAATGGAACTGATTACTAAGGCCTGGGAAACATCATAGAATATGGATTCCCTGGGGAGCAGGGCACATAATTTGCTCCTACTTCTGCAGACAAATTTAAATAATGAAGAAACTTTCTATGTGCACACAATCATACCTTTTTCCTTTCATGTCAACAACATGCCAGAGACGAGAAGAAGACAACATGATCTCCCTTCCAATAAACGGCTCACTCAATTAGAAGCATGCTGGAAAGAGAAAGTGAAGAACCTATATCTCATCGTCCAATCATGTGAGCTAGCAATATCAAAGAAAGAAGCATTATTCACAAAGCTCACCAAGATAGACTTAGAAGGAAAGACAAACGGCTTCCAGGACCCCAGCTTAATCCTCAACTCGTTGGCCTCAACCAAGCAAGCTTTCAATAAACAAGTTGATAATTTGAAAGCCTTGTCTTTAGAAAAATTTTACAGGAATGTTGAATATCATGAAGAAGAGGTGGACAACTTGCTAGTCCGGTATTCGGTACAGAATGGAGACATTGATGAAGATCTTTGTAAACTTTCAATTGATCTAAGCGAATTAGAAAATGAAGTTTTCAGCATTAAAATTCACAATGACATCAATGTTGCCGCCTTGAGAAGATATATTGAAGAGAACTTGAACTGGGTCACCGACGAAATCCAATAAGGAAATGCATAGTTCTTTCTTTATCAATCCAGTTATTCTAACTTTTCTGAGTATAAATCTATAGCCAAAAAATGATCTTCACATTTCTACTTTTCAGGTATTACATTGTACTGTGTCCAACTTCTTTCCATAGTCCTATTTCTTGTACATATTTCTGTTATGGTCTGCGGGAGCCCCAATCCCAATCTATATGACAAACGCATTTACATTTCCATTTACAAACTATTAGTTTTTTCATATATTCCAAATAAAACTATTCTTTTGTCTCCTTATATATTTACATGTTCCTAGATTTTTATCTTCAGCTATGCTGAATGTGAATTCATTCTGTTTATTTTATCTCAGTTCTCTTTTTTTCCTATGCATATTTTCTCCGACCTGGTCATTTTCAAAATAAAGTATAAAATAAATCACTGACTCAAATTTGAGATATCATATTTCAGATATATGTGTGTGTGTGTGTGTGTGTGTGTGTTTCATGAAATTTCCAGGAATATGTATATGTAACACGTTTCATTATTTTTTATATAAATGTCATAAAATTGTGTTCACTAGTTTTTTCGTACTCAAACGTGTAGAGAGTATGTCATTTCTTGCATCTTGACCACCTGTCCTTCATACTTTTTCCACAAAGGCCCTTAAAATTAAAATAGTCTGCTTGTCAAAATGTATATCACGGAACTGTGGGTGCTCTTTGTAGGCCATGGAACAATAGACACCCAATTTTCATTCCACCAGCTCCAAAACCCGCGATCCAAAAACTGCCTAATATCGAATCAAGGCTCCGTGCAAGTATGGAATGAGGGCTCCGTGCATGCTCTATAAAATCTCATCCCCATAATTTATAAAAGTACATATTCCGTATGTATAAAAGTAAATATCTAATTTAAAAAATTACATATTTGTTGTGTATAATTTATGCTCTCCAGGAACCTATAATTTGATACATTTCAATTTCATGTATCCATGAGCCCCTGTTTTAAAGAAAACTAATTCGGGAATGCTATTTATTTTATCCTTTTGTCCACCGCCCTATGTAACAGACATTGGCACTACATTTTTTGTGCTTTTGTGCACCATCTTATGTAAAACCTATGTAAAGAAAACTAATTTGCGAATGTTAAATTTTTGGGACATGAGCCCCTTAAAATTGAAATAGTCTACAGGTCCCATTGTCAATTTCTATATCACGAAACTCTCAGTGCTATTTGTAGCACATGGAACAACAAAAGCCCGATTTTCAGGTCCCCAACCCGAGAACCCACAATCCAAAAACTGGCTAAGTATTGAATGAGGGTTTTGCCCATGCTCTAATTCGGTAATGGTCTCCAGGAACCTATAATTTCATAAATTTCAATTTCTTGTGTCGATGAGTCCCTGTTTTAAAGAATAATTTATGCTCTCTAGGAACCTATAATTTGATACATTTCAATTTCGTATATCCACGAGCCCCTGTTTTAAAGAAAACTAATTCGGGAATGCTAATTATTTGGTCCTTTTCTCAACCTCCCTATGTAACAGACATTGGCACTATATTTTTTGTTCTTTTGTCCACCACCATATGTAAAACCTATGTAAAGAAAATTAATTTCTGAATGCTAAATTTTTGGGACATGAGCCCCTTAAAATTCAAATAGTCTGCAGGTCCCATTGTCAATTTGTATATCATAGAACTCTCGGTGCTATTTGCAGGACATGGAACAACAGAAGCCCGATTTTCAGGTCTTCGGTCCGAGAACCCGCGATCCAAAAACTAGCTAAGTATCTAATGAGGGTTTCGTCCATGCTCTAATTCAAAAATGCTAGTTTTTTTTCTTCTTTTATGTGTTCCTAGATTTTTATAGACAGTATGTATAGACAATTACGTATTTGGTATGTATAGTTTATGGTCTTAAAGAAAACTAATTCAGGAATGTTATTTATTTGGTCCTTTTCTCGATCGCCCTATGTAATAGACATTGGTACTATTCTTTTTTTCCTTTTCTCCACCAGCGTATGTAGAACCTATGTAAAGAAAACTAATTCGCGAATGCTAAATTTTTTGAACACAAGCCCCTGCAAGTCTGATTGTCAATTTGTATATCGCGGAACTTCCAGTGCTATTTGTAGGACATAGAACAACAAAATCTTGTTTTTCAGCTCCCCAGCCCGAGAACCTGCGATCCAAAAACTGTCTAAGTCAAGAACCCACTCTTTTAAAGAAAAATAATTCGGGAACGCTATTTTTTTCATACTTATGTTCACCAGCCTATGTAATAGACATCAATACTATTTTTTTTTCTTTTTTTTTCCACCAACATATGTAAAAAGGAAAACTAATTAGGGAATACTAAACTTGTTTTAATTAATTATAAATGATTTTATTGATAGAAAAAATAAGTTATTGAGTTTAATATTTCAATTTGGTTATTCGACACGAGACCCTTCAAATTCAAATACTCCGCAAGTCTTATTGTCAATATGTATATCGTGGAACTCTAGGTTCTACTTGTAGGACACAGAACAACAAAAACCCATTTTTCAGGTCCCCGACCCGAGAACCCGCGATCCAAAAACTAGCTAAGTCAAGAACCCACTCTTTTAAAGAAAACTAATTCGGGAACACTATTTTTTTCGTACTTATGTTCACCAGACTATGTACCAGACCTTAGTACTATTTTTTTTTCTTTTTTTGTCCATTAGCATATGTAAAAAGGAAAACTAATTTTGATAGAAAAATAAGTTATGGAGTTTATTATTTCAATTTGGTTATTCGACACGAGCCCCTTGAAATTCAAATACTCTGCAAGTCCGATTGTCAATATGTATATTGTGGAACTCTAGGTGTTATTTGTAGACCACGGAACATCAGAAGCCCATTCTCAGCTCGCCAGTCCAAGAACCCGCGATCCAAAAATTCAAATAGTCTGCAAAACAATTTGTCAATTTGTATATCATGGAACTCTCGGTGTTATTTGTAGGGCATGGAACAACAAAAGCCCAATTTTCAGCCCACAACCCCGACAACCTGGAATGAAGCTTTTGTGCATGCTATATATATCTACTTAATCAAATTACATATTTGATTTTTGTAGGCCATGGAACAACAAAAGCCTAATTTTCAGCCCAATTACATATTTGATTTTCAACCCGCCAGCCCGAGAACCCGCGATCTAAAAATTCAAATAGTCCGCAAGACCGCTTATCAATTTGTATATTGTGGAAGTCTTGGTGCTATTTGTAGGCCACACAACAACAGAAGCTCAATTTTAAGCCCAACACCCCGATAACCTAAAATCAAGCTTCTGTCCATGTACTTTATAAAATTACAGATTTCATATGTATAATTTATGTTGTCCAGGAACCTATAACTTGATAAATTTCAATTTCTTTTGTATCCACCAGCCCTTGTTTAAAAGAAAACTAATTCACGAATTGGTATGTCATTTTGTATGTCAAGTAGCATTCGCAAACCTATGTCAATTTTGCACCAAACACTTCTCCACGAACCTATGAAACAGACGTTACTACTATTTTTTTGTGTTTTTTGCCTTGGGTATTTAAAATTCTAATAGTCCGCAAGTCTGATTTTCAGTTTGTATATCGCAGAACTATCGGTGCGTTTTGTAGGGCACAGAAGAATAGAAGCCCAATTTTGAGCCCGACATCCCGAGAACTCACCATCCAAAAACTGGCTAAGTATTGAATGAGGGTTCCGCTTTGTAAAATTACATATTTTGTGTATAAATTATGTTGTCCACGAACCTTTCATTTCATAAATTTCAATTTCTAGTGTTTCCACAATCCCTTCTTTTAAACAAAATAAGCCAGGAATGCTAGTTTGTTTTGTGCTTTTTGTCAACAAACCTATGTAATAGACATTACCACTATTTTTTCTGTTTTTTGCCCATGTACCCATGTACTTCAACTTCCTTCCCACGTGTCTCATGACTTTAACTTCATCTCGCTTGAGGAAAGGCCCCATTACTCTAAGTGCGCCCTACTTTTCCTTCACATCCTTTCGACAGACCTCGTTGGGCCTTTACTCTGCACGTGTGACCATTTATGGAACCTCACCAGCTCCCCGGCCTATTTCAATTGCTCCAGCGGCTCCAGATGGCCTATTCTTTCCTATTTTTTCTTCTCAAAGCTTGGCCTCCTGCCCAGCCTTTCCCTGCTCTCCTTTTGTCCTCTCCTACTCTTTTTCTAGCGCATTTTCGCTCTCCCATTATCCCGGATATGCCCCGACTACGAGGGAAGTCAAAACGTGGGTTAGCCTTCCAGCCAAACCGACCCCGCTTGGTCCTTCGTCCCCCGCATGATCCCTCACTGCTATCCTCCTCCTCTTCGGCCACCTCATCCTCATCCCTCGCATAGTCGACTCAAATTATCGCTTCTCTATCACCCCTTGTTGCATCCCTTACCAACAAAATGGAGGGGTAGGACTGCTTAGGGCCCTCATTCGACTACAACCTAGGACCTTTGCGCAATTCGGCATTTATTTCACACCCAGGCCCTTTGGCTCCTCCCAACTCTTCGACCACCAAGTCACTTCAAGACTAGCCTCACGACGCCCAATTTCAGATGGATGGTCTGGAAGCCAGTCAAAATTCGCGACGAAAACCCCAATCTCGAGCCGGTTCCAACACTGACCCAAAATGTGAGTGGAAAACAGGACTTGCACTCATGCAGAGCCTGGTATTTGACTTGCATCGTGACATGGATGACCTCCAGCTCCTCCTAGAGACCCTGGACAATAAAGCCTCTCAACTTCTGCATTTTCTCTCCGCATTACAGGGTGCTCATCACCTCCCACCAGAGACAGGCCAAGCAGAGACAACCCAACCAGCAGCAACCTCTACACCAGTGTTGGCACTAGAAACTCTGGTCCACACAGAGGCATACCGCAAGGAGTAGAGGCTTCCATCACAGCCGAAGGATGTCCAGAAGGAAGAGCACGTGCCATCATAGACGGAGGATGCCATGCAACTAGACTGGAGACCAGTCGAGGAGGAGTCGCCTCCTCCTGGGGACATGACATTTGGCGCCTTCTGCATGGCCACATCGCCACACTACAGCCCATACCGGTGATTTGTCTCTTGTTTTTCTCTCTTGTTTTCTCATGTGCATGCCGACCTTTCATGAATTTTTCCATGGTTATTGTAGTTATGTTGTCTACACTTTCCACAGTTGTAACGACCACACTTACGGGCCAGAGTTTTGAACTCTTTTTGCGTCAGTAATAGTCTAGACTTCAGTTATGAAGTGGTTCGGCTGGCTGAGCTGGTTTCCCCTTAGGGAAGCTCAATATTTACAGCTTGAAACCATGGAAATTCTCTGTAGTCCTTCATTTTGACAAACTTTTATACAATCTTACTTCTAAAAATAATTATTGAATACAATTTAAATAATTGTTTATACTATTCATTAAGTAAAACATGTTATAGTGTTATATAAATTACTATAAATCTTCATACAATGTTATAATATTCTATAAATTAATCAGTCTCATGTACATGACAGAATTGTTGGGTGCAAAATTGACATAGTGGAAGTGTTTGGTGCAAAATGTATATCACGGAACACGTTGGACATGAAAAGTGTGAACCCGTGACTTCGTATTTGTTCGGTGCATTTCTATAAATTAATCTCATGTTTATGACCGAATTGTTGAGTGCAAAATGTATATGACGGAAGTGTTGGGTGCAAAATGTATTTCACGGGACAGGGTGGCCATAAAAAATGAAAAAAGTGAACCCGCGACTTTGCCAACCCGCCACTCCGTAATTGTTGGGTTACATTGGTTATGCATTGAATATTTCATGTACTATCAAACTTAGATCCTAGGAACCTTCATTCATGTACGAGACATTAATAATTTTTTATAAATTTCAAATAAAACTAATTCAGGAATACTAAATTCTGCATGAAACCATGTGTAGTGCAACTTGCGGCCCATGCATTTACTCCCCTTCCAACCTGGCAGGGACTACGCTGCCATTCAACACTTGTTAAGGGTATAGTATTTAATAACATTACAAGTATTATTAAGGGTATAGTATTTAATAACAGTGTTTGATTTGTAATAATTACTTAATAATAGAGTACTTAATAGAAATAAATCCATAGTATTAATATGGTATTTATAATAATAGTAGTAATAAT
>ML777630.1:516543-548582 GCA_009831015.1 Picea engelmannii | reverse complement strand
TGTGCTGTGGAGTTTATCCTTGTGCCATGAACGGCTGTTTTTCTGTGCTGACGATGCGGAGTTCTTGTCGCCCTGTGCGGACGAAATTTCAGTGATAACACTTTGTAAAAAAGGGGCTCTACAATTCATTGGGAGGGAGCATTCCACAACCCTATGGCTATGTTTGTGGAATATGTGGCATTTGAAAGGAATACCCTCGCAATCAAGAGGTTGCCTAAACATTAAGTCTCCACGAGTGAGCTTTAGAGTATCCGAAAGTCCCTTTCTAATATTCAGTGAAATAAGAATCTGAGCCACTGACATTTTACCTGTGGATAAAAAATACATATCCACCTTCATAAAAGAGCCCAGTGTGTTTCCAATTTTCTCAAAGAATTTCCATCTCCAACACTCTAGTGGCATCCTTAGCAGCCTAACCCAAATTGGGATTTCATCTATCCTTTCACGATTTGCGTCAAAAAAAAGAGTCCATCTCTTCAATAACAAAGGCGTAGAGTCTATACACCAAGGGTCATCCAGAACCCGATATACATCCATTGTTGAATGGAATTTGAAGATAAACCACCCTTTTGCAAGGGTATGAACTGACGGAAAATAAAACCCCAAGTCCTTCCAATGAGAAGAGACTCGTGCCTTTATGTGGTTGAGGCTAAAATGCCTTCCATTAGCGTGACCCACAGCTTTTTTTTCTATAAGATACGATATTTTTGGAATCATGATGTCATCCTTAAGGGCTAAAGAGTGTAGATGAGGGACCAAAAAAACTCTCAGACGAGCTTTCTTTCCTTTTGGAGCCGAGGGTTCAACTTCAAAATCACTCGACGCTAGGAGACTATGGGTTATCCTGTTGGACAGGGGCGAGGGAGGGGAGAATATATAAGTCTCCAATCTAGTGGCACTAGGAGAGGAAGTGGGGGCCAAAAAATCATTAAAATCCAAAGAAGAGGGGAAACCCGGCTCCAGGAGAGGAGGAGAGGAGAAAAGGGAAAAATCCAAGCAAAGGGATTACCAGACCAGGAGAAGGAAGCCAACCTGGAATATGGAAAGAAGGGAAACTTCAAGTCTCAAACAAAAAACTCGGGATAGACTCTTGAGCTACCGGATCAGACGCAAAACTCCAAATCTCTCAAAACCCTCCTGGGGGGTTTGGAAAAAATCCTTCCCTAAGCACAACTTCAAAATCCAAATAAGAAGACACGTCACCGAAAACCAACAATTGGGACCTCATGGAAAAAACATACAGAGGGTTTGGAAAGAAAGCCTCCCCCAAGCTCCCGACAAACGATGGCGGAAACAGAGAGACCATGTGAGGGTGGCTACCAGTTGGAAAGTTCCAAATGAGTTGGCCATCTAGCTGATCATATTTGTAGTCTACCGGATCCTCCATATCAGCTGGAAAAATAACCACCTATAAGAAATGATAGAAGAATAAACCATAACAACCCATTCACCATGAAAAAAACAAGAGAAGAATATCACCACCCCGAAGACCTAGGGTAGATTGTAGAGGAGAGCGCGCCTAGAAAGACAAAGAGGATCGAGGCCACCTACAAATAGGTTTCTTCAGATGTCTTTTTCTAATCATTTTAATTTATATATGATATATATCAATCTTCTTCGAAAATGAAAATCTTTTTTATCATACTATAATATAATATTTTAATATATCATAAAATATTTTAATATATTAATATATTTTAATATCTTTTATAAGACTTTAATATTAATGTATTAAACCATAATAGATCCATATTAACCTCAGATTTATCAATATATTAGATGGATCAAATCACTCCAGGTGCAAGCCTTTAACCTTTCCTCAAGTTTTTCATTCTAAAAAAGGTTTTTTACCTAGAGAGATTTGATCCCTCTGGGAACTTGATAGATCCAAGGTTAAGATGGATTTATGCCGGTTGTACCTAATATTATACAACTATCAAGTTATAATATATGATATACTATATGAAATATAGTATATATACTAATTAATTAGTTATAGTATATATATAAAAAATTACCTATTATATAATATATTTATTAGAAGTACATATGATTATTATTATTATTATTCAATTTGCATTATTTAATTATAGAAAAAATAAGTGCATAAAAAGAAAGTAACATACTACAAGGAGGTGGTCAACCTGAACTTAGAATATCAGCCCCAAGGGTTATCTCAAGTGGTTATGAACCATACGTGAAGCTATCCCCAACGAAGGATGTCACGAGTAAACACAATGGGAAGCAGGTAAGTCATCAAAAATATATTAATCTTGGAACGCTTCTCTTTTTTAGCATAGAAATACAATTTTAAAGAAATTGAAATAATCTCTTACCTTCTTAAGATCCCATAGACCAATTAATCTCAGTGGAGGTTAATCATTGTCATGATCAATAACTATTGTCAAATTGAAAATCAAATAAAAATATAACAAACATTAAGAAACAAAAAAATATAAGAACGCTTATAATGTTCGTTTCATCCTCATCCCCTCTTGCAATCGAGAATAGTTCATGGGAGATCAAAGTCCAAGGATGGTCAAGACTTACTAGATATCTAGTAATCATTGGGTCACTAGAATTAAGGAATAATCGAGCATAACAATCACTCCAACAATAATCGGGTGTTTCACTTGAAGAACCGTACACAGATGAATGATGTGGTTATTTAGAAGGATTAAAGAATTTTCCTATATCATTAATGGCGATGCAGGGTCTATCATAAATTTAGAAGTATGTCTGGAGGGAAAGAAAGTCATTACCAAAAATTCATTACCAGTCCTTGGGCGAATGTTGGAGCAGGAGATCATGCATGACTATCGTCGGCTCGTCGGCCCAACAATCTCATTTTACAAATCAACATGTCAGTGAATCAACATGCTTCCTTTTCTTCCCATATCTTAATCCCCTCTTTTTACTAAGAACCTAATCCCCTTGCATCTTGTTGTTGGAATAACCAAATCTCCGCTCCCTCTGCATCCTGTTGTTGGAATAACTAAATCAAACTCTTAATTTTCAATGTGAAGGCCACATGAAAAGTTCATTACTGATGAGACCCTGCTCTATTCTAGGAATAATTTTAATTGAAAACGACGGTAGGATTCCTATTACCTATGAATAAAAAAACGAATATGAGAATACAATTTTTTTTTCCTAAGAAAAAAGTGTAAATTTTATTGATCCAAAGAGAGAAAATTTACATTCTATAGAAAACATGGAGGATCCATTTTTTTGCTGATACATGTGATTTAAAGAAACATAACCACATAAATCCATCATAAGAAATCCATCCTTAATGTCAAACATTGATGTTCCCATAAAGATACAATATTTCCAAATTACAGTCTTGTATACGTGCATAAAAAGATTCTATAAAAGTGAGACTGAAAGTGGAGTCACAAAACTAATGCAGTAGAAAAATGATTATGTAGATAGTTCAGGGTTGTGATTTTCTTTGATAAAAGGCATGTGATAGAAGTCAAAATTCTCTCCATTCTTGTCTTCTATTACCCTCCATTTCCCCAAATCCATTCGAAGACCCTCTTTAGACAATAAATCTTCCTCCAAATTGTGCTCCCTATATACATGTCAAATACAAACCATATCAAAAGAGTCCAGGATCATGAAGACTTCCTAAAACAGAAAAAACAATTTGTAAGTTATGACAATTATGAGATTTCCTTGCCCAATTTATGGGAAAAATAGAGTCGTGTTGGGTTTCTTGACTCTTAATCTTCTCTTTAATTGGTTTGTGTCTTGCTTAGGATTATTTATGGATTATTATGATTCTATCTTACTATCATAGGTTGACCCTGGTTCAGTTTTGATAAGCTCCCAACAAAATCCCTTTAAAACTATCGGCCCCTCTGGTAGACCAGAAGGAAACACAGCACACAGAGTGTACTGTGCAGTCTCATCTGAGATAGCTCTATGGGTGGCTGCAATACTCAGGTATTTGCAACCTAGGAATGAGTGGAGATTTGTGGTCGAACTCTGTAATATTTTTTCATTCATTTTAATATCTAATTATAAAAGTCATTCTATTCAGGCATGTGGAATACTAGATATAACTAGTTGATTCATTAATATAACATTCAACAATTAATCATCCATAAAGATGCATACATTCATTCACATAACATAGGTGTTACCATGGTTCACCCCCTCCTGGGCTACGCCCACAAATATCGGGATCTCAATCTTTTATTATAGTTCAACAATATATCACACCACGCGTGTTTACAATATTATATCGCATCCTCTTCCACAGGCTCCTCGATCTCTATGAGGCTAACTTGATCTCACCAGGCTCCTCAGCCTACGATCTAACACTCGGGATCATGTCACTCCCTTATTTCCTAGCTCACCAACTTAATGACGTGTACATTTCTTTACAACTCCCTTTCCCTATATGTGTGTCTGTGTCTCTTTCTCCCCCCTATGCCCTCTCTTTCTTCCTCTAAGTACTAGTTATTTATATCCTTGGCTCGCCAGCCATTAAAATACATTACAAAAACCCTAACCCTAGCGTCATTAGGTCTTCCTTGCATGCATGCCTTGCTTGCTTCTTTTACACATGTTTCTTTTCCTTCCAGCTGTCCTTTCCTCCTTGCATGCTTCTCCTTCAAAATAAACCTTTCTTCCTGACTTGACCTACATCCAATAGGACCCCAACACTGACATATGGCTCATCTCAAGCCACCTAAAATTTTTACACTTCTTCAAGAGCTCCTGCGAGAGCCTGGAACTTATCTATGACTTCCTTTTCTTGTGTTTGAGCCTGCACAGTCTTTTCTCTGAGTGCATCCAATACTTGCACTGCAATCTCGTCTCTGATCATATCTACGCACTATGCCTGGGTTTGTGACATTTCCTTCTTTTCCTCTTCTGCATGTGCAATGACCTCTGTTTCCCTCTCTTGGAGCGGTTCCATTTGAGCTTGTTGCTCCTTATTCTGTGTTTACGCGACAATGAGTTCTGATTGCAACTTCTTCATATCTTTTACTCTTTTGAGGTGCTCAGTGATCGACATTGTCTTCTACCTCTTCTTGATGTCCTGGATAGTTGCACTTATCTTCTCCTCTTCCTAGTCCCACTACTAGACCTATTGATCCTCCTCCATCTTCGTCCATAGTTGTGCTTCTTTCTCGAACAAGTCAGTAACTGTGTGGACTTGTCACTCCATTTCCTGCATCTTCCCTATTGCTTCCTACTTCCTTTGCTCCTTCACCTCCGGGGGAGTGGTAGGGATGAGTTGTTCCTAGAAGATCTCGATATCCTTCCTATATAGATCGATTGTATGCACAATCTAATCAATCTTCTGCATCATCGTAAGCTATGTTGTTTTTGTGCTCTTTGTAATTTTGTCATAGGCTACCACCAATCCCTGCTCGAGCCTATCCACATGCTCTTTTTTATCTTTGGGCTCGAGCTTGACCTATTCTAGCACCAATTCTAGCTCTTCTCTATTGTCCTTTGTCTATTGTAGTTATGTTGCATCTGTGTGTGTGCCTAACTATACCTCCTATGTGATGTTGACTTGCAGTTTATACAATGCCTAGGTTGGTATCTGCATCATTACCAGCTAGATTTGGGCCAAATATTTCAAGGGTTTCTGACCCACAATTTCATCCATGCGCAACATGTTGGGTTTAACATCAAACGTCGAGCTCGACTGTGTTTTCTTCTGGATCCTATCCTTCTCACTCAATCCAACCTTGGCTCCTTTCTGTGATGCTGCGGGGACTGATTCTATTCCCCTACTGACCCTGTGTGTTTCTTTGATTTTCTTGAGGAGCTTCCTCATGTCTGCTAGCTCATCCTGAATCCTGCCCCTTTGGCACTGGACTTCATCAAAATCCTTCGCTGCTCAATCCTAGACTATTTGGGCTATGAGGTTTGTTTCGTACTCTGTGATCATATATTATGGTGGCATTTTGTGTGCCTTGGATTTCTTACGCGCACCCCCCATTTGTATGATTGGCCTCTTGGTTTGGCCTTGCTCCTGCTGAGTGGTGCTTAATGTGGTCCCTTGTGTTATCTCAATCTCTTTTTCCTGTTCCTACAACACCTGGGTTTTGTTCTTCTTCCCCGCCTGGGTACCTTTCTTGGATGCACCCCCTTTCTTCTGTTGCACCGGGTTCTGACCTATATTTGGATTATTGGGCACTATTTTGTCTCTTGCAGGTGTCTTTTATTTCCCTACATTGGCCTCCTTATCTACGACATCTTTTGATTAAAGTCTGGAATCTTTCAATCATCGTGCCAATCCCTGATGGTCATTTCTACGTCCTCTTCCTTGACGTAGTACCACAGTTGTAGCCATTGGTTCTTGGGATCCTTTCGTGCTTGGATCCATATTGCATGCCTAGTCACTTTAAAGTTGTCTATGCCTTGATATTGTGCGACCACCTCTACCATAATCCACCAAGTGATGGAAATGCTTTCCTGCAGGTCGTTGTAATACCCTGTGAACATGCCTGCATTCACACTTTTGTTCTTAGGGTCTGAAGTGATCCCCAGTGATAGGTAGCGTGTTGCACATCAATGATTGTATCTCTCAAAAAAGTATGTATACTTAGTCTCCCTCCATCTGACCAAGGCGATCAGGAAAAGTAGCCAAGAATAGTGAAATTTTGTCCCCAGGTCTTGCACATCGTTGCAGTCTTCCAGGAATAGGTTTAACAAGTACGAGGCTCAACTGAGTATATTGCCCTTCGCACACTGTGTTGTAGTTACGAACAACCCAGCAGGGAATTCCTCCTTGCGACAATTCATGAGTAGCTTACACACCATGATTTTCATGGCCATCCTTGTTGTTGTGTCACTAATGTGCTTAATTATGAGTATGTGCGACCCTCTTTCTATACCATATGTCTTCTTCATTTCCTCGTTCATTTCCTTCTCCTTCATCTTGTCATCGAGGAACTGCATGGGTCTCTCCCCCCGAGGTGGCAACCATGTAATATATGTAATGATATCTATGTTTATCGAGACAATATATTCCACCCATAGGTATCCTCCATGGGTAACTACCATCAGCTGCTTGATGTGGTTGGTTACATCCCAACCCCTTCCAAAGTGCGGGATCTCCAACAATCTTAGAATCTCAGTTTGGTTGCTTAATTGGTTCGTTGAAGTGTCCTATACCCATAGTATCCAAGTAAACTTTTTTGGAAAACTCTGGTAACTTTTCCATGTCAGTCACATCGTGATCCGAGTACCTTAGTTTTTCCATGTGGCCTAACAGATTACCCGCTACACGCACCCCTTCCAGAATGCGTGGAAATAATATGGTTGCAGCGATGTGCTTGCATGGTGATCTTGCTATTGAATGCTTTCCATTATTTTGTGGTGTTTGACTCGAGGTTCCATCCTCCATTGTTCCCTCCTCTGCATATTCCTCTGCCTGGCCAATGACATCTTCTACTATGCCCCCCTGTGGCTGCTCTGGCGAGGTTGTTTGTGACCTTTCTGCTGCGGCCTTTTTTCCTAGTTTGGGATCATTCCATTAACCCTCAAGGAATCTTCGGGGATTTCCTAGCATGAAGGGTTTCCTATATCTTGGGTCTGTTGGCTATGTCTGACTTCCAACATATCGATATCCATGCCCACTAGCGTTGTCTGTTGGGTTTCCTCCACTACTGGTGTGGGGCTACCTCATTCCATATTGTGCAATGGTATTTCATCCAAGTTGACAACTTCTGAAGGCCGAGGTGGTTGTTGTTTGCTTCTCTGTGGCTGTTGTGGTGCTCTAACGTTGCTTCGAGTTTGTCTACAAGCCTGGCTTGATGCTCCTAGTTTGGGTGGTGCCATGGTGGTAAAGATGTTCTCCGCTGATATTAGTTGGCTCTGTAACTTATGCAACCTCACTCTTTCCCTCGTATACTCTGTCTCTCTATGTTTTTCTCGATTTCACAATAACCCTTATGATCCCCACGTGCTTACCTTATATAGGAATCATGTGAAACTTATTGGAGATGTTACCCGAATTGCATTTTGAATGAATTGGCGCTTACCGCGTGCTTTCAATTGAATTCCCTTACCGTTTTCCAGTTGGCATGATTAATGTGACATCTCGTCAATCGTTTCTGTCATTCATTTTGGATATTCATCATATGTTGGTGCCTATTTTCCATACCCAACATTTCTATTGTTTCCACCTTTTAGTGATCATTGGTCCTTTCTTTCTCGTGCTAATGTTTCTGAGTGCACATGCACCTTTTCGATTCAGCGTTCTATGCCTTTGTTGCTATATTTTGATGTTCGACATGGTAACCCCTCTGTTTTTTTTTTTTTTCAAGTGCTAGGAGGTCGACTATCCCTATACAACTTCACTCGACTCCCATTAATCATACCTCTAAGCTATTTTCCTCATAAATCCTTCGACTGTACAATTCCCCCATCAATGATAGTCTTTACTTTGTATGGCCCTAACCAATGCATTCTGATTTTTCTTGGGTGTTGAAGAGATTTTCTCATACAACAAGACTAAGTCTCCCTCCTTGAATTTTTTCTTCTTGATATGTGTACCATGCCAATATTTGTCCCTTTCTTTCTGAACTTGTTGGTGAAACCCTCCTAGAATCCTATATTCTTCCATGATCATCAGTTGACTGAGCCTTTCCTGTACTACGCCTTGCTCTGTCATGTTGGTAATTGTTGCTATGCACAAACTAGGTACCAAAAATCCTAATGGCACCATTGCTTATTGTCCATACACCAATCTGAATGTTGTCTTCCCTATCAATTTTTTGCATGTGGTTCTATATGCCCATAGTACTGCTAGTATCTTCAAGTCCCAATCATCCCTATTAATGTTGCAGATATTTTTCAGTGCATTCTCAAGGATCTTGTTAAAGGCTTCCACTATTCCATTTGATTGAGGATGATATGGTGTACTCTTTTGATGATAAACTTCAAACTCCTCAGTCATAGCCTTAATAGTGTTGTTAATGAAGTGAGTACCTTGGTCACTCATCAAAATACTTGGGCATCCAAATCTAATGATCACATTCTCAAGAAAGAAGTGTGTTGATGTCTCTGTGTTGTAGTCTTTTACTGGTGTTGCTTCTGTCCATCTTGTTAAGTACTCTGTCGCAGTAATAATGTACCTCGCTCGAGAACTTTTTGTTGGTGGTTTAATCGGTCCCACAAAATCTATTGCCCATTTTTTGAATACCTACAAGGTTACTTGTGGTATGAGGGGCATCTCGTCCCTTCTATTCAGTTTACCAATCCTCTGACATACAACACATTTTTGGCAGTAGTCCTTTGAGTCCTTGTGAATAGTCAACCACCATAGTCCTATGCGCAATACCTTTTGTGCGATATCTTTTCCTGCATAATTTCCTCCTGCAATTCCCTTATGGGCTTCTACTAATATCCTCGGTCTTTCATGTTCTAGCACACATCTTCTCAAGATGTTATCTGCACCCATTTTGTATAAGTGTCTGACAATCAACTGATAGTCTACAGCCCTGACTACCAGATTTTTCTTCTGCACAATGTTGAATTCCTGTGGCACAGTCCTTGTACTCAAGTATTAAATGATGTCTACAAAGTATTCATTGTCTACTTGGATTGAAAATAATTGTGTGTCAGGAAAGTTGTCCTCTAGGTTCGTAGGCTCCTCCCCATTAGTGATCCTCAATAGGTGATCAAGTCTTGCATTAAAATTCCATGGTTTGACTATTACTTCAAAGTCGAATTCATGGAGCAGTAATAACCATCGACAAATTATGCCCCCAAACACTAGCTTGTTGATGAGGTATTTGAGAGTTGAATGGTCTATGAACATCTTGAAATGTTTTCGCAATAGATATTTCATGAACTTCTGAAGTGCATAGACCATAACTAATCCTTCTCTGTCTGTGGTATTGTAATTCTGCTCTGAATATGACATTTTTATTCTAGTGAATGTTATAGGATGCTCCAATTCTCCTGATCCTGGTTGCACCAGTATAGCTCCAAGTGCAATGGTTGATTCATCTACATGTACATGGAATTTATTTTCCCAATATGGGAACACTAGTATTGGTGCAGTTACCATCTTCTCTTTCAGGGTGTCTAGTCCTCGCCGACAGTCCTCATTCCACTGAAACTTATTGTCTTTTCTTAACAATTTCTCCATTGGCACAGTGATCTGTTTATGCAGGAGCATCGCAAGAAAACAAAGCAGAGGACAGTTGAATACACACCAGCACACATTTTTAGGATATTTTTAATTTCAAAAGGATGAGACATTAATGTAATATCTGGAAAAGATATTTTTTTCTTTTATGGTCTGGAGATTGTAACGCAGATCTTGAGCGGTTGCTCTCATCTATCAGTTGTAGTCAATTAATCTAATAAATGTAAAGTATATGTAGGATTTAATTTGATTAGAAAGCTTGAGTAGTAGGGGGGAAAACTATAGAAATATCCCTCATATGTATTTTAATGTATTCATTATTCTCATAATAACTAAGAAAAAGAGATGTAGAGCAAGAGAGAGAAGAGGAGAATAGAGATTGTAAAATTTGTATGAGTCGATAATTGTTGCTATAGAACCCATGTATATATTGACTTGGATTAATATAAGAAATCTTCGATCCAACTTCATGGTGTTTATGAATTCTGTTTACATCTATTGAATGGTATGTTTACGGTTAATTTCAGTCTCTGTTATGCATTTGATTCAATTTTGTGTGTATGGATGATTTCATGTTGAATGTATGAAGTCTATGGGAAGGAGAGTATGAGTTTCAATTGTTTCTCTTCCTGAGAATTCCTACAAGGAGTGCAGTGAAAGTCTGCAAGGAGTGCATTGACAGGACTATGAGTTTTACCTTAGACTTTATCAGGAGAGATACCATTGTTTTTCATACCAACAGAAGTGCAATTATACCATAGAGACCTGCAAGGTGTGCATAGGTAGGTTAAGGTATTAGAATTTTCCAACCTAGTGAGTGGTTGAAGGATTTATGGCGCAAGGAATGCACAGAATTGGAGAGTTCAGATAATCAAAGGTTATTGTGAAGCTGGGAAGAGTGTGGGCTAGAATTCCCTAGAATCCTTGAGTTGCAGCCAAAGTCAAGCTTAGGAGGAATATTTACCATCATATCTGGATCAGCGTTAGTCGTTGATCTTATGGTTTTGAATTTCAACATTTCGGGAGTTGGAGTATGGTGAAAGTTGTGACTTGGAGATCTTGAGTTGCAAAATCCCAATACGCTAAATTGTGATACAATCTAGGTTGTTAGATCATGGGAATCTCAGGGTCTTCGATTTGAGGAGAAGAAGTTGCGAGTTAAGACTTCGGGAGACGGGAGAGGAGTCACATCGCGAACTCATAAGTCGTGAAATCTTGACACGTTCGGAGGTGGACCCCAAGACATGACCGAGGTCACATGGTTGAGGAATAAGGAAGGAGTTAAAGATCTGTTAGCCATTACAGGTTTTTGGGAGTCAAAGGGGTTAGAGGGACTCTCAACAGAAATCATGAAGTCACGAAACCCAAAACACCTTTTCGGGTGAAGGTCATGGTCACATTAGTGGTCATGTAGAGCGGAGGTTCGTTCCCAATGCTTTTTCTCACATGAGTAACTTCTAGGAAGGACCTATGGTTATACGTGTTGGAGATTCCAGCTGGGAATCAAGAAGCCATTTCGACTCAGGGAATAGAAAGATCAAAAGACTGGGAGGTCATGCAAAACCTGCTGAGGTAGGGGTGCTAGGTCGGGTGGTATTAGAGCTTACAATCATTGTTTTCTGTAAGCAAGAGAAGACAGAAGGAAAGTTGTGATTTGAATTCTGCGTGGAATGGATTTAAACAATGTTGCTAAGAAAACGTCAAGATATACCCATGCTCGATCTAGGCATGGAAAGGGAAATGAGATAACTTCATGCTCGATTGGATGCTATGGAGACAACACATAGATGAACAACTGATACTGGAGATATCATTGAGGATGGAAGCGAAAAATAAGCTGGAGCAGAAGAAGAATTTGTAGCTGAAGATGCTACAGAAGAACGACTATTCAAAGTTGTTGCAAGAATAGGGGCTAGAGCAAAAATGGACATCCTGATATATGAAGGAAACTTAGACGTTGAGGAAATGCTAGATTGGTTTAGAGCTCTCAATAAATTCTTCTACTATGAGGATATCGAAGAAGATAAGAAAGTAAAACATGTTGTCACTAGACTGAAAGGGCATGCAACACTGTGGTGGGATGAACTACAGGCTGACAGACGTTGCAAAGGAAAACAATGAATCAAAATATGGGATAGGATGGTAGCAAATATGAAATCCAAGTTTATACTGAGAGATTACCAAATTAATCTGTTTCGAACAATGTAGAATTTGAGACAAAAAGGGATGACAGTGAAGGAATACACTAAAGAATTTTACAGAATCAACATTAGAGCTGGTAATCATGAGAGCGATGATGAAAAGGTTGTCAGATACATGAATGGCCTGAGATATGAAATTCAGGATGAGATGAGCATGGTGACAATCAAGAATGTAGAAGATGCTTATCAAATTGCTTCAAAGGCAGAAGTAAAATTGGTCTGAAAGCAAGTTCAAAGGGGCAGAGGTAGAAGTCATAGGAGAGGAAAACCAATTTCCTAGGACAGAGTGCAGAAGCCCAAGGATGAAGAAAAGAAACCTTATAAACACCCAGAAAGGGGAGGAAGTTCACAAGGAAGACAATATGTTGACATACACACTTTTCCTCGAGCCAGAGGAAGAGGAAGAGGCAGAGGTGGTGAAATAACGTGTTTTGTCTGTGGAAAGATAGAACACAAGTCTTTTGAATGTCCCGATAGAAAAATATATGGAGAAGGTGAAGCTCACATTTTAGAAGAACAAAGGAGAAATGTTGAGGAAGAATATGCAGAAGGCAAAATATCCTTAATGATGAGGAAAATTCTCTTGAAGCCAGAGAAAGAAGTGGAGAATCCATTCCAAAGAAACAGTCTGTTTAGAATTGCTTGCAAGACCAAGGATAGGGTATGAAAGGTAATTGTGGATAGTGGAAGTATGGATAATCTAGTATCCATAGAGATGGTGGAAAAGCTGGAATTAGGGACGGTTGCACATATGACCCCATACAAGGTTTTGTGGTTGAAAAAAGGACATCAGGTAACAGTCACTAAATAGTGTTTAGTTGAATTTAAGATATGTGGATATAGAGATGAGATCTTATGTGATGTTATTCCCATGGATGTCTGACAAGGATGTTTTTCATGACAGAAGAAATAACACATACACCTTGGAAAAGAATGGTAGGACGCATATGTTGATTCCAATTGAAGACAAGAAGGTGAAAGAAGAAACAAGAAATACTATACTTCTCATGAGTGGGAAGGAACTTCTGGATGAAGTCAAGAAGGAAAAATAAATGTAGTTTGTTGTGGTGAGAAAACCTAGAGTCATCTTGACCAGTACTTCGATGGATGATATGTTGAAGGAAGTTCAGGCAATGCTGGAGAACTTCGCTAATATAGTGGTGGACAATTTACCTTTTACGTTGCCGCCCATTAGAAGTATAAACCATCACATTGACCTTATACTAGGAGCCATTTTTCCAAACAAACAAACGTACAGATTGACGCCGCAAGAGAATGAAGAAGTCAAGAAGCAAGTCCAGGATTTTATGGACAAAGGGTTGATTAGAGAAATCTTGAGTCCGTGAGTTGTACCAACAATGTTAAGTCCAAAGAAAGATGGTGGATGGAGAATGTGTACAAACTCGAGGGCTATAAACAAAATCACCATTAGGTATAGATTTCCTTTACCCAAAATGGATGACTTGATGGATTGCTTGAGTGGATCAAAGTTTTTTTCAAAAATTGATTTGAAAAGCGGATATCATCAGATTAGAATGAGGGAAGGTGATGAATGGAATACAACATTCAAGACAAATGAAGGATTGTATGAATGGCTTGTCATGTCGTTTGGTTTGACGAATGTGCTAAGTACTTTCATGAGATTGATGAATGAAGTCTTGAAGGATTTTATTGAAAAAATTGTAATTTTGTATCTTGATGATATAATGATATTCAGTAAGAACGAGGAGGAACATTTGAAACATTTAACTCTAGTGATGAGGAGGTTGCAACAAGAGAAATTGTTGATAAATTTGAAGAAGTCATCTTTCATGAAGAAAGAACTCGTTTATTTGGGTTTTTTGATATCTTTGAATGAGTTGAAGATGGATCCTGAGAAAGTAAAAGAGATCAAAGAATGGTTGTCACCAAGCAATATCTTTGAGGTTAGAAGCTTCCATGGATTAGCTAGTTTTTATAGGAAGTTCATCAGAAATTTTTGCAGAATTTCTACACCAATGATAGACACAGTCAAGAAAAGACATAAATCTTTTCATTGGATAGAGGAAGCAGAGAAAAGTCTCAAGTTGTTGAAAGACAAGATAACTGGACAACCAGTTCTGGTTCTGCCAGATTTTAATAAGACATTTCAGGTGAGATGTGACGCAAGTGGATTTGTGATTGGAGTAGTCTTAATTCAAAACAACAGTGAAAAGATGAATGATGCTAAGAGAAATTATTCCACGTATGATAAAGAATTTTATGCAATCATACAGGCGCTAAAGAAATGGAGGCACTACTTGGTTCCGAAAGAGTTTGTTCTGTACAACGACAACCAAGCTTTACAATTCGTAACCAAATAGGAGAAACTGAACCAGAATGTAGAACTTTACTTTTGTTATAAAGCACATTTCTGGAACTGCTAATAAGGTTGTTGATGCATTGAGCAGGAACTGTTTGATTCTGGAGTTTCATGTGAAGACCTTAGGTTTTGATAGCCTTAAGGATATGTACATAAATGATTCAGATTTCAAGGATGCTTATGAAGCATGTGAGAATCCTATTCTGAGAAATATAAGCCAATGGATTGAATATTTAATTCAGGATGGATTATCATTCAAAGGAAATTAGTTGTGTATCCCGAAGAGTTCTATGAGAGAAAACCTTTTGAAGGAGAAACATAGTGGAGGATTGGCTAGATATTTCGACCATGAAAAAACATTCACGCAAGTGAATAGTTTATATTATTGGCCAGGGATGAGGATGGATGTCAAGAAATTTTTGAACAGATGCAGAATTTGCCAGCACGCAAAGGGAAAAAGACAGAATACAGGATTGTATCAACCATTACCGGTACCAGAGAGGTCGTGGGACGCGGTAAGCATGGATTTTGTGTTAGGACTTCCAAGGAAACATAGGGGTTGTGATTCCATATTTGTGGTAGTCGACAAATTCTCAAAAATTCCACATTTTATTCCATGTCAGAAAACTAGTGATGCAACACACATTACAAACCTGTTTTTCAAAGAAGTTGTTCGACTTCATGGTTTACCCAAGAGTATTGTTTCAGACAGAGATACCAAATTTGTTGGTCATTTCTGGAGGAAACTATGGAAAAAGATGGGGACAAGTTTGTCCTTTATCTCAGTGTATCACCCTCAGACGGATGGATAGACTGAGGTAGTAAATCGAAGCTTGGGAGACTTTTTGAGGAGTTTAGTAGATGAACAACATAGGTAGTGGGATCAGATTCTACCACAAGCAGAATTTGCCTATAATGACTCACCTAATAGGAGCACAGAACAAATCCCATTCCAGATAATGTATGGAATGAATCCAAGAGGAGTATCTGAGTTGAGAGACTTAGAGCAGAATGAGTTTAGAAGTGCTGGAGTGGAAGATTTTGCAGTAGATATGCAGGAGCTCCATAGTAAGATTAAAGAGCGGTTACAGATTTCCAACCAGGAATATAAGCGCAGAGCAGATCATTACAAGAGAGAGATTCAGTTCAAAGTGGGAGATTTAGTCTTAGAACACCTTAGAAAGGAAATATTCCTAAGGGGAACATATAATAAGTTGAATATGAAGAAGATAGGGTTGTGTAATATTTTACGAAAATTAGAGGCAAATGCTTATGAGATAGAATTTCTAGATAGTGTGGGCATTTCACCCATATTCAACATAGCAAATCTGTATCCTTACAGAGAAGATGAAGTAGATGGGGAAGAGAATCAACAGGAATTTCAGTGGGTCAAATAGATGGATGTAGCTGAAAAGCCGTAGATGAAAAATATCATTGATCAGAGAGTTAGAAAGAAGATCCAGAGGAAGACATATCTTGAATATTTGGTAAAGTGGAAGAGACACCCAATTGAATATGCTAGTTGGGAAAGCGAAGGGGATATTCAAAAACATGGACAGATGATGCAGGAGCTCATGGATAGGATCCCATGAATTTTTCATCCAGAGGAGTATGATGCAAGAGCATCGCAAGCCAACAAAGCGGAGGACAGCTGGATACACACCAGTGCACATTTTGAGGATATTTTAAATTTCAAAAGGATGAGACATTAATGTAATATATGGAAAAGATATTTTTTTCTTTTATGGTCTGGAGATTGTAACGCAGATCTTGAGCGGTTGCTCTCATCTATCGGTTGTAGTCAATTAATGTAATAAATGTAAAGTAGATGTAGGCTTTAATTTGATTAGAAAGCTTGAGTAGTAGGAGGGAAAACTATAGAAATATCCCTCATATGTATTGTAATGTATTCATTATTCTCATAATAACTAAGAAAAATAGATGTAGAGTAAGAGAGAGCAGAGGAGAATAGAGATTGTAAAATTTGTATGAGTAGATAATTGTTGCTATAGAACCCATGTATATATGGACTTGGATTAATATAAGAAATCTTCGATCCAACTTCATGGTGTTTATGAATTCTGTTTACATCTATTGAATGGTATGTTTACAGTTAATTTCGGTCTCTGTTATGCATTTGTTTCAATGTTGTGTGTATGGATGATTTCACGTTGAATGTATGAAGTCTATGGGAAGGAGAGTATGAGTTTCAATTGTTTCTCTTCCTGAGAATTCCTGCAAGGAGTGCAGTGAAATTCCACAAGGAGTGCATTGACAGGACTCTAAGTTTTAACTCATACAAGCTTAGGATATATATCATTGTTTTTCATATCAGCAGAAGTGCAAGTATAGCATAGAGCCATGCAAGGTGTGCGCAGGAAGGTTGAGGTATTAGAATTTTCCAACCCAGTGAGTGGTTGAAGGATTTATGTCGCAAGGAATGCACAAAATTAGAGAGTTCAGATAATCATAGATTATCGTGAAGCTACGAAGAGTGTGGGCAAGAATTCCCTAGAATCCTTGAGTTGCAGTTAGAGTCAAGCTCATGATGAATAGTTGTTGTCAGATCTGGATCAATGGGAGATGTTGATATTGTGGTTTTGAATTTCAGCATTTTGGGAGTCAGAGTATGGAGAAATTTGTGACTTGGAGATCTTGATTTGCGAAATCCCAATACGTAAAATTTCGATACAATCTAGGCTATCAGATCATGGGAAGCTCAGGGTTTTCATTATGAGGAGAAGAAGTCGCGAGTTCGGATTTCGGGAGACGGGAGAGGAGTCACATCACGAACTCGTAATTCACAAAATCCCAACGCGTTCGGAGGTGGACCCCAGGACGTGACCGAGGTCACATGGTTGAGGCATAAGGGAGGAGTTAAAGATCCGTTATCCATTTCTGGGTTTCGAGAGTCAAAGGGATCATAGGGACTCACAAAAAAAATCGCGAAGTCGTGAAACCTAAAACACCTTTTCAGGTGAAGGTTGTGGTCACGCTGGTTGGTCACATGGAGCAGAGGTTTGCACCTAGTGCTTGTTCTCTCAGGCATAACTTCTAGGAAGGACCTGTGGTTATACATGTTGAAGATTCCAAATGAGAATCAATAAGTCATTTTGGCTCAGGGAATAGAAAGATTCAAAGATCGAGAGGTCATGCAGAACCTGCTGAGGTAGGGGTGTTGCGTCATCTGCACATACCCATTTATAAATTTCCTGTAGTATCATGTGTGTCCCAATGTTGCTCTTAACTGACGGACTGATTTTTGTGGTGGTAGATTAAAAATCACTGCAATCTTGCCAGGACATACTAGCAAGCCTTGTTTGTATACTATATGGCCCAATAGTATCCCAAAGAGTGTTTTGAAGATGCACTTATTGATGTTTAATGATATCTGACACTTCCTGCATATTTATAACATCAACCTCAACACTGGTACATGGTCTTTTAACAAGTTGTATACTGTCCAATCATCCAGATATACCTCTAGAAACAGGTGGATGAATTCTTTGAATGCAGCTATGACTACTCTGGAAAATATTGTTGGTTCATTCTTCAATCCAAACGACATGACTGTGTACTGGTAGGATCCCCATTCCGTGGAAAAAGTTGTCTCGTATCTATCTTCCAAGGCTATCTTGATCTGATGGTATCCCGAGAATCTGTCGGTGAATGAATAAGCTTCATGTCCTCCTATGTTCTCCAACACCTCATCTATGAAAGGAGTAGGGAACGAGTCATGTAGGCACACATCATTCAGCTACCTCGGATCGACACATATCTTTATCCCCCCTTGTTTCTTTTCCTGAACTACCATCGGGCTTACCCATTTAGATTCCTCTACAGGTTCTATGATTCCAGCCTCCAACATCTTATCGATTTCGGCTTTGAATTTTTTATTATATATAGGGTTTAGTCTATATGGTCGTTGTCTGATTGGTCTTGCCTAAACTCTAAGCGGTATCTTAATTTCACCTAGTTCTCTTGCCATGTATTTAATTTATGTGAAGGTTGTTGGAAACAGGTCGCTAAACTCACGCAACAACTCTGTTATGCTTTCCACTAGTTTCTCATCCCAATAGTCTCCAATGCTATCCATTTTTGGATTCTTAATTGTCCCAATGTTGACTTTATTCATGTTGATCGGCCCAACAAATACTTCTGATTCCAGAGGTGGACCTTCCAATTCTCTTTTTCCTTCAACTACCTCGATCTGAATATTTCGTGGGTCATCTTCATCTGGGGCTTCTTCCTACACGTGGTAGCATGGCAATAGTTCTTTTACTATTTGTCTGTTTTGTTGTTGTTCTTTTGTGAAGAGTTCACCTTCTGGTTCTTTAATGAATATCAAACCTCTGATTTGTTTAAGTGTTAAGTCTATGTTGGGTTTCTCATACTCAAATGAGAAAGTGACTATAAAGTTATGTTGTAATACTTTCCAGTTTGTAGTTTGTCTGTGCAGTTCATGGTCCGTATACTAGTTTGTTGGGATCCCTTCTAATGTGTGAACAAAATGATGAGGCCATTCCTCCAGTGGTGTCATTCTCCATAGTGTTCTTCACTTCTCCAAGTGTTATGTTGGTGCCCCTATCCTTCATATTTATGCATCTGGTTGCTTCCCTATTCTGCGCCAAACCTAATGCACAGTAACCACTTACATTGGTACCAGTTCTTAATTGCTTCTTTGTGAACACCCCACCATCTTGTAGGTGTTTCCTTGAGTGTTATATCTAGGGCTAAGAGCCTATGATTTTCTAAAACTACATCTTCGTATCATGTTAAGAATGCTTCTAAATAATTCATCCTGTGGAAGCTGGGAGGTTCCCTTATCTCCGCATCTACCCATCTTATTTTTTGGTCTATTCTTTTGCATCTTCTTGTGGAGACTTCATGCAACCTCTGCTGCCAATTTTCTAATTCGGTATCTGAGTCTGACGCACATGATGTGATGCTTCTCCAAATGAGTACCCCATATACAGTTGGGTTCACATAATATTCTTCTTGTGCGGTTTTTTTGTACAACCAGTTAATTTCCTCCAGGTCCAATCAAGTAGGTTCTACAAACCTTTCCCCTTCTGATGGGTCCAACAATGTAATGACTCTGTATTCTTCTGACTCAAATTTCATCTTCCTTGTATTTAAGTTGATTATGGCCTGATTGTCAAATTCCCAATCCAAGCTAAGCAATGTTGGATAAGGTTTTGTGCCGTCTACTATCTCGATTACTTTGAAGTCGGCTTTAGTGTGCACTCCATTCAGATATACTGTCACTCCTTTTAGTCTTCCAATTAGTAGAACTCTGTGTTGATTTTCTAGTTTCAGTTGAACATGTGAATATCCTAATGTGGGTTATCCCATACATTGTCATATCTTCTTGGGTAGAACATTTACTTCGGATCCCAAGTCTAGTATAATATCTCCAATGTTAAAATATCAAATGTTGGAGTTCAGTCTGAATTCCTTGTTTGTTCTCCTTCTTGTATGCAGATGATTAACTGTTTTATGTTCTAGCTTTCCTTATGCCTCTATGCTACATATTTCTAATATATTTTGTAATTCTTTAACATAGGGTGGATCATGCATTAGTTTAACACAAGATTGAAAAAAACCATTAATCGTACTTCCTTATCCCATAGGTTTTGCTTCTTTGGTGTGATCTAGCGATGGAGGCATATCGTACGATGATACTTCCTTATTATACTACGCAGTTGATGTTGATGTAGTGTCTGGCTTCATGAATTCTTGTTGATTTCGATGTTGATGTCGATGTAGTGTCTGGCATCAAACTGCTTCTTTAGTTCATCATTCTTTTTCACCCATTGGTGTTGTGTTGGCTCTTTCCTTACGACACCATTTCATGTTTTAGCTCCTCCCCACATAACTATGTTGATGTTTCTTCCTTCATCCCTTGCTTCTTCTTCTTTTGATTGTTTTGATTTCGCTTCTCCTAGATCTTTCCTAATAGTGTTGGACATTCCTTTGTGTCATGATCTGATGCGTGACAATATATACACGTTGTGGGTGGAAGTGGACATTCTCTTGCATAGTGTCTTGGTTGTTGACAGTTGTGGCATACCACTGGTCCTCTGCCTCTTCCAAAGACTCCTCTTGCTCTTCCTCCACCTCTTTAGCTAGCTCAATCTCTTCGTGGCGCATTATACTGAGGCGTCTGGTTATACTACACAGGATTATAGTGTGGTTGAGCAGTATTGCACTACATCTATGCAGTGTTATATTGTTGATGCATAGTGTTATAATGTTATTGCGTAGTGTTATACGAGGTTGGTACTTGATTAAAATGTGGTGCGACTTTCCCAATCATCATTTATGCATGCACCATGTACACATATGATGTTCTTTCCCTCTTGAGGTCCATGTTTATGCAATCTTTTTCATCATGGCCTAGTGACTTGCAAAAGTTGCAATACGAGCTCCTTAGTACTATCTAGTACTTATGCATCATTGGGCAGTGATATGGATCATGACCCTATTTCTTACAAATCTCACACCATAGTTCTCCTGTTGGAAATGGGTTTGTCATTCCTGCTACCATGTACTGCGTGAATGTTGGACATTTGTTCTTATGGTGTCCTTCTGTCCTACACGTGGTACACCAAACGACTTCCCTTTTGTCCTTTCCTTTTTTTTGGTTTAGATGGAATGTTAAGTTCTTCAGGTCCTCCTTCATCTCCTCTATGGTGGGATCTGTCTTCTGATATTGGTTCTCCTCTAGTTGTAGGGCTTCCTGTAGAGCTTCTTCCTATGTCTAAAACTTCTATTGTCGCAACGAATATTTCAAATGTGGTAGCAATGAATTGGCGAACTGATGGCTATGTTGCATATCTGTCATGATGTACTGTAGCTTTCCCTTCAATCATTTGAATCTCTGGTCAATATCCCATACTGATTCTCCTAGTTTCTTTATAATATTTATCATCTCGTTCATGTATTGATCCTCTAAACTAGGCTTCTGGAACTCATTTATCAACAAATTATTGACATCTCTAATCGTTCTGGTTGTCCTTGGAGAAATGTTTGTAGCTAAACTCATGTACCAATCCAGTGCGCGATCTCTTAGCATGATGGATAACTGTGCAAGTTTAGTGTCCTCGTCTGTGATTTATTTTTCTTCCCAAATATTTTCACTAATAAATAGGTGCTCCTCTAGGTCCTTCGATGCCTCTCCTTTGAATTATGGTAACTTGATGGTGGGATCATGTCCTGCCATCCTGAATGCTAAAATACTACCTCTGTGTGGTGTAGATACTTGACTATTGCTTCCTAAACTGGCTCCCCCCCTTTTTTTTTCCTTGTGTAGATGCAATTCCTATTGTCTTCCTTCTCCCAAAATTTGGTTATCTAAATAGTGGTGTTCTTCTTGGTGTATTAGTCACACATGGGTTTATGTGTTCCACATTGACACTAATATGGATAGTAGTGCTTCCTTCTATTCCCACTCTTGGACCTCTCTTCTTCCTCTCATATGTTGCACTCAATATTTCCTCAATCTCCTCTACCTCCTCTTCATCACTTTCCAAGCCTTACCTCGTGGCTACGACTCTCTTCTTGGTTTTCACCTTATATTGGTAGGGTACTCCACTGCACATGTTTCCAGTTGTTTCCATGACCCGCTTGATATGGTCTTCATCCATCATAATTTCCTCCAAGGCCTCCTCTTATTTCCTTTATCCACTTCTCCTTCCATTTCTTCCTTCTCTTGTCAGTGCATCCCCCCTTCCCCCACGCACGCAGGGAAGTTTAGCTGTCTGAATCCATTGTCATTATACCTTTGTTATATAGTAATATCTTATAGAAGTATATAATTATTTGATGTACCTACCTCAAGGTCCCTTCAAGAACTCTTGTTCAGCTGTGCTATAAGACTTCGTTGTATCTACTGCAAATTCTGTGATAAATCCTGCAACAATGTTGTCTAAACAGAAATCTATTGAGCGCGTAAACTTATCATGAACTTGTTGTAACTGCGCGATCTCTTTAGGATTCCACTCTAGTTGTCTGATCCAATTTGTAGGATGGTTGTATTTCAACATTGTTATACACTCCTGCAATACATGCAAGAAATCACATAAAAATACTTCATGCAAGTCACTTAATACGTACTTGTCTAGATATTTGTGTGGTGTCAACTTCAAGTTTCTGTTATCTTTTTGAGCAAACTCTAGCTCCTTTGTCTTCAACCAAATCTATATATCTTTATTCATTGGATTCCATGGTCTCAACATCCCCTTTTATATTCTCTTAGCATCTCTTCATCCAACTCTTCCTTCTTTTAACATGTATCCCAGAGATCTCAGCTACTCAATCCCATTTTCTTCCAACCAACTGGCAACAAAACCATTTGTTGGGTTTCTTGACTCTTAATATTCTCTTTCATTGGTCTATGTCTTTCTTAGGATTATTTATGGGTTATTATGATTCTATCTTATTATCATAGGTTGAACCTGGTTTAGATTTGATAATCTCCCAACAAAATCCCTTTAAAACTATCAGCCCCTCTAGTAGGCCAGAAGGAAACATAGCATGCAGATCGTACTGTGCAGTCCTGCCCGAGATAACTCTATGGGTGGTTGCAATACGTAGGTGTTTGCAACCTAGGAATGAGTGGATATTTGTGGTCGTACTGTATAATATTTATTCATTCACTCTAATATGTAATTATAACAGTCATTCTATTCATGCATGTGGAATACCAGATCTAACTAGTTGATTCATTCATCTAACATTCAACAATTATTCAACCATAAAGACGCATAAATTCATTCACATAACACAAGTGTTACCTTGGTTCACCCCCTCTTGGGATACGTGTTGAAATGGACACTTGACACTAAGAGAGGGGAGTGAATCAGTGTCACAAAACTTTGGACAATTTTCCACTTTTCATAAATTAACTAAACAACATATATTTATTTCATTTTCTCAACCAATATATAAATAATAAATATTTTATTTATTTATTTAACTTGAATGAATACATAAGATCAATCTTTAAATATCTTCATCTCCAAACAATTATGAGAGACCCAACTCTTTGTTAGAATACCCAACTTGTAGTTCTCAGATCCAACTGAGAAATGACGAATCCAACCCTCATAACAAGTCAGAGCTTGTTGATCTCAGATCCAACTGAGATGTGAGGAATCCAATCCTCATACAAGACCCAACTTGTAAATATGCACCAACCTGATAGAATGAACCTTCATTCAATCCATTATATATAAATATATATACTTCAACAAATTCAACTACACTAATTCTCACCATTCTTTCTTCGATTATATAGTCTTCCAACCGGTGTGAATTTGAATCATTGTGTCTTTTGATATTTGAACCATTTTACCTTTCCATTTAAATGATAATATTAAACTTTAAATAATATCATTTTTTCCTTTTATCCTTTATTCATAATGCTCATGATTTAACTCTCTTAATCATGACTGTGTGTTAGTTAGTTTTTCTTCATGAGTTGATCACATACATAGATCGACTCATCATATCGTTCTCTTTCTTTTGTTGTGTCCTCAATTAGTCAACATATCACATTCGATCGTTCACCTATCCTCTGTATTATTATGGTGTTAATATTATGTCGAATTACAGAGATGAAATATGTATGAGGCGCTTCCTTCAAACCATTTACATGTGACCATATGCGCAAAAACACATGATTAATAATTTATGTGATGCCTCTTCTTTTACCCTTATGTCTTTATTCCATATGACAATAGGTGGTTACTAGGCGCTAGGAAAATAAGTGCTTGATCACTTGTGAATATTGACGGTCACATTTTAATCGCATGATGAGATGGACGACTTTTGTTACTTCGTCCTTCACGACTTCCAACCTCTGTAATCTTTCAAACCTCCCAAAGCATATTTCTCTGAAGTTATTACCTACCGAATAAGTCATAAAGTGGTGGTGACCGATTGTTGTCGGTTAACACCTCCACTTATGTTATCCTTCCACTATGCTTTATCATCGGTTGAGAATGATACCGAACTAGATCAACGGTTAGTGTTAATTTCGGCCTTCAGCGCTTCGGGCAATTACTGGTGTTAGAACCTGGTTTCCCCCGAGGTACATACTCCCGATGTGATGTAACTTGTCGACGTCACTGTTGACTTGGCACTAGCCTAGTGGTTTCCACGTGTCACCTATATTCGTGACTTACGTAACCTAAAGTGCCATCTGGACCTAGACACTTGTCGTCATTTGATTCTACCACGTGTCCTTGCTGACGTGGATATCCTGATGTAGCACATGTCCTCCTCCTAGATCTAACGGTCATCATGTATTCTATAGATATGATGGTCCTTCTTTATGGCTTACTTTGTCCTTCCACTCAACTTGATCCAAGGGTCAAGAATGCTCCTTGAGTAAATCAACAATCAGGGATGATTGTGGGGTCCCAACTAGCATGACGTTTAAAACTATCGTCGAGTTCTGCAATGAAAACTGCTCTTTGGTAGTGGAACTAATGCCAACCGTAGATCTATTGGTGGGTGACAATCAAAGGTCTATACTAATTGCGGGATTGGAATTAACGCATTGTTTAATCCTCCCTTCATGCTCCACAATCATTCTTTGCCCTTGATATGGTGCTTACGTATCCAACAGTCACAACTTGATCTGATCAATGACGAGTCCTCCAATGGTCATGACTTGATCTTATCATTGACGATTCCTCCAACGGTCCTTCTCTTGTAACTTCCAAATATGACGGTCCTAGTTTGTCCTAAAATCTACATCAACAGACATGATTATTTTCCTTCTTTACGCAGGTTTCCTCTATGATCCAACGGTCGGGTTTGCATCTGAATTCTGGATGAATGGCTCATATTTCTTGATCTTTTATAAAGGTTTCCCTTGTTCAGTAAGATTTTCTCCTGTGGGATTTCTGCAGCGCTATCTCTCTTGATATTTGATCATAGGATCATTGTTGATCCTATTGTGATAAAAAATAATCACGAATTGTTTTAGCCTTAAGGTGAGTTTCTTCTGTCGATATTTAGTATACTTTTCTTCCTGAGATTAACCTTGTTGCGCTACTGCGTTATCTTTCCATCATTGACCCTTCATTACACATGGACATACCTTATTGTCCATCCTGACACTATTTCCAACTATATAATTGTTCAAGACTGATTCATGTTTCCATCATAACAACTTATCATGATTGTTGACATCAATAAGAACATATTAATGACAATATGTCCAACACTACATCGACAAAGATCAGGCTTTTCAGTTTTGATCGCAAAAGCCACAGTGTACTCATTAGATTGTCAACATTTTGGATCCAGATCAGGATCCATCTTTCAGGATCCATCTGGATCCGAAACGTCGACAATCTAATGACTACATTGTGTCTTTTCCGATCAAAACTGAAAATCCCACCCACAACAATCTCACTCAAAAGATCGGGCTCTCAAGATTTTATTATAGTTCAGTAATATATAATGTCATGTGTGCTTACAATATTAGATCTCATTCTCTTCCATGGGCTCCTTGATCCCTGTGAATCTGAATAGATCACACCAGGATCCTCATCCTACAATCTAACCCTAGGGATCGAGTCGTTCCCTTCTTTCCTAGCTCACCCACTTAATGACTCGTACAGTTATTTACGACTCCATTTCCCTATGTCTGTGTATGTGTCTCTGTCTCCCCCCTATGTCCTCTCTTTCTTCTTCTAAGTACTACTTATTTATATCCTTGCCTCACCAACCATTACAATACATTAGAAAAACCCTAACCCTAGTGTCATTAGGTCTTCCTTGCATGCGTGCCTCGCCTACGTATTTTACACGTACTACTTTTCCTTCCAACTGTCCTTTCCTCCTTGCATGATTCTCCTCTAAAAATAGCCTTTCTTCTTGACTCATCCTGCATCCAATAAGTCATCAAATATTTGTAAGAAGTTTACTCCCTTTTATAAATGAAAAGGTAGGATCTTGAGAGACATAAATTTTGCATAGTTATTGGTTCCTTTTCCAAACCCCATATACATTTTGAAGGAGTGTGAGGCTAAGAGGTATAAAATTGCACCCCTCGGCAGGGCTAATTGTTATTTTGTGATGCCCCATCGAAATAGGCCCATGAATTTATATTCCCTATCAAAGTTTTCAATAGGACTCTTGGGGGGATCGAGTCCTTTTTATGTTGAAAATGGGATAAAATACTTAGTCCTTGCATTGCTACAATGTCTAGTGTTATTGTTTTTTTCCTTTTTGTTCCATGCTATCCAAGCACCCCAACATATTATCAAGGGAAGATATTTTACACTTTTGTTTGCATAGTTTGAAACCCACTCTTTCTAGGCATGTTCCACTAATGGGCCATTCCAGGAACATACATGTTGTAATGTTGACATCGCTTCCTCCCAGATTTCCTTCACAAAATGGAAATTTATGAAGAGATGAAGAGGGGTCTCATTGCTAGATTTACATAAATCACACCACCTTGGGCCTTCAATTTTCCTATTCTTCATTTTGTCCCATGTCATAACTTTATTGACTATGAGACACCACATGAATATTTTGTACTTTAGCGGACATCAAATTTTCCAGAGTCCTTTCCACCACCATAGTGGCTCTCATAAATGATGAACAATGTTTAATTGAATATAGACCATTTTTGGAGTGTATATTCTTAAGGGCACATGCTTCCAAATCATCTCATCCTCTTGATCCACTATCCGTATATGAGCTTATATTAAATATTGAATGTAATTTTTCCATTGATATGCTTGATCTCCTACCAAACCCAAGTGTATAGGATCGATCCATTCTTGGCTCCATATGGAGGTTCAACCATGATCAATAATTTGATTTAGATGATAAATTCCTTGAGTATGTAAGGCTTGGATCAATTAAGGTGGAAAAATATGTGATCTATCATCTGTTGGCCATGGATCCAAAATGATTCAAAATTTCAAACCATTCCCCACCTGCCAAGATAGACCATCTCCTATTACAAAAAATGATCTATTGATTTCCTTCCAAATTATAGAATAGACAGAACACTATTTTTGAGGATTCCTGATCTAATCCAATATTGTATCTCAGTGGATATATTTTTGGATGGCTACATTAGTCCACAGGCTGCCAGAAGAAATCAACCTCCAAAATCACTTTGTAGCAAGTTCTTTTGAAAAGAGAAATACATTTTTGAAACCCCATCCACCCAGAGCTTTAGGAATTTCCAACACCTCCCATTTCACCCAAGGCAAGACAAATTATCTTGAGAGACGAACCATAGGAATTTGAAGAAGATTGTCCAAATATTATCAAGTATCCCTTTTGGGATCCAAGTTAATGACATTCATTATATTGGAATGGCTTCGAGGACCGATCTAAAAAGTACAAAACGACCTTCTCTAGATAAACACTTGAAGCTCCATACCTTTAGTCTTTTCTCCAATTTTTCTATTAGCTAATTCAAGCCAAACTTTTTGTAGCAATTGGGATTCAAATGGAACCCCAAATATTTTAATCTTGAATCAATATCCTTGAATTCCAAGAGGAAAGAGTTTGATAGAAGATCATATCTTCATCATCCATATTGTGGACAAATATTGTAGTTTTTTGTTCATTAATTTGCATCCCCAATGCCCTGAAGAAGAGATCCAAGATGTTTGAGAAAATTTCTACATCACCCCATTGTAGAAACATCATCCGCAAAAATAAGATGGGAGAGCAGGGGAGATGGGAATGCCCCAAAACAGACCATGAGATTTTTCATCAACCAACGATATACTAAGATATTTTTCCAAAAGAAGGAAGAGAAAGGGGGAGATGGGATAGCCCTATCTTAGCCCTATACCCACATGAAAAAAAAGGGAAGCTCCTCCATTTATAAGGATTGCAAAAGAGGTGGTTTTGATGCAGCTCATAACCTAATTGATGAATGGGAATTCAAAACCCACATGTGTGAGAAGCATACAAATATAGAGCCAACTGACCCTATCATAAGATTTTGATAAATCAATCTTCACCATTGCTCCCTTTAATATTCTCATCTTTATTATATGAAATCCTTCATGTTCCACACCTATTGCTTCTTGAATTTTCCTTCCTTCCAGGAAGTCGAATTTCTCCCTTGAGATAGAATAGCAAATGATAGGCTTTAATCTTTAAGCAATGACCTTTGCTACTATTTTGTAAATGCATTTGCATAAGGATATTGGATGAAACTCCTCAAAAGTCTGAGGGGAATCTGATTTTGGAATTAAGGCTATGAAGGTGGTATTAAGTGTTCCATGCATATGGCCCTCTCTTCTTGATTCCTCCACCACCTTCAGGATATTCAGTCCTATCCATTCAAAGAGTCCTAAAAATAATTTGATCAGTCATCCATCCGGCCTCAGACTCTCATCTTTTTGAAAACTGCATAAAACGTCCTTGAGTTCTTCTTCTGAAAATTGTTCCATTAATGTCTTATTTCCTTCATCATCTACAAGTCGAGGGAAGAAACCAACCACCTTGACAATTTCTGCAATGGTAGCTCGAATATAATCCTTGAAGAGAGACTGAATTTTTTTTTCCCCAGTTGAGCCAAACCTTTGAATGATGACACGTCCCTCCCTTGATTATCTTTGATGCTTCAAACGATATTTGATCAATTTCTTCCTTTTGTATATGCTTCAATTTTTTTTATGTTTTCATCGCCTTTCTCCATCCAAATGGCCTAAATTTTTAATCGCCAGGATGCCTCCTTTTCGTCTAGAATTTTTATTTTCTTTTGTTCCAGTTGGGCCAATGCTTCTTTTGTCTCTGGTGATTCATAGCCCCCATCCTCTGACTCATATATGGATTTTAGGTTTCTTTTGTATCCAATAATTCATGTTTCTCTCAGATTCATTTTTTTATTTTCCCATGATATTGTAGCATGATTAACCTTATTTAGGTTAGCAGAAAATTGTACTACAACGACCTCCCCTAAATTTTGATTCAAAGGTCCTCATTGCTCCTTCACTAGCTCAATAAAACTTTCCTCCTTTATTCATTCTAGATTGAATTTGAAAGGGATAGCTAGTTTCCTTAAGTCTTTTTCCACTTCCAGGATAATGGGATAGTGGTTTGAGTCCACTCCCACTCCAACTGATTGCCTCATTTGTAATTGACCATCCATTAATTTGTCTGAGACCAGAAAAGTGTCTAATCTATTTGAAATCTTGTTTGTTCCTACCCGTTTATTCCTCCATGAGGGATTGAGTCATACATGGGAGATATCGGAGATCCCATTGCCTTCCAGTAGGTTTTGAAATAAATTTGATAAACGGTATGGTCTTTCTCAAGGGCTCCATACTTCAACTGCTCCCAACAAAAAATTTAAGTCTCCCCCGATAATTAGGGTGTCTAAATTGATAAAGGACTTGTTTATCAAAATTTCCCAATATTGGACAGGGTCTTGATATGGCCCATATATATTTAACACTGAAAAAGAAATCCCCAAGTTTGATGAAAAAATAGCAGTGCCAAGACCAGACTCAAAACCCCACATATTTCATAGTTTCACCTTTTTTTGTGCCATCCTATAGACAACCCCCCATACCAGCCTTGGGAATCCACACTTGAAAATATCTAATTTGGTAATAAGGATTCAAGAAGAGTAGTAAACTTTGTATTCATCCCCATGGTTTCCTAAAGAAATATGATGTCTACCTAGTTGGATTCCACCAACTTCTTAAGGGATAATGTTTTTGATGGGCTCGCCACACCCATGCAATTAAAGGAAAGCAGTTTCATGGTGGAACCCCTCCTGGAGCTATCGATTCTCTAAGTGCCCATTTTATGGTTAACTTCTTTCTAGTGACCAGGTCAATAAGGGCCCATTTCTGGGCCTTTTAAATAAGATATTTTCTCCCCCTCCTTGATCCAGGTGGATATTGGTGGCCACCCACCTATTCGAACTGGCTCCTCTTGACAAATTTTAGTTCAACACGTTCTTTGGTACTTATTTGCAACTGTGATTTCTACACTTCTAGGGATTTCTTAGACACTACATATCTTCCAGGTGGATACTGGTGGATTCCCACCTAATCCAGTTGGATTGGTTTGTATGTTTTCATGTCAGCACATCTTGTTGTACTTCCAAGACCGTTTTGGGGTCCTAAACAATGTTTTCTTGGCTCGCCATAGTCAACTTCTAAACGGAGTCAGAGTTTGACAATGTAATGTGAATATATCTAAAATACCTTTCCAATGGGCTATCACATGCCTAAAACAGATGTCGTATGCAAACGTTACGACCCTGGGAAGTTGAGGTACCAACTTTCCCATAAGGGCCCACATAAATTTTGGTGTTTCATCTCCTAGGGTTAGGTTTTTGGATGTCTAGGATTTTTTCATTCACGAGTAATGTTCAAAAGGCATCTGGAGCATCATTGTAATTATTCTTCTCATACGGATGTGCGTAGCAACCACATCCATTCTCATAGATAACTACCACCATTTCAACAAGTGTTTGAGTTATGCAGTTTTACAGTTTCTGCCTATTTCATTTATTCAATAGAAGATATTGTTCACTAGATATCTTTGTTGTTATTCATATCTCTATGTTTATTGTATTCAATTTGTTAATCAGTTCGTTCAACTCCTAAATCTGGATCAATGGTATCAGAGTAGTTTGCTCTTCATTTATTTTTCTTCATGCATGTCCCCAATGAGATCTAGGTAGAACGATTTTGGACTCGTGTTGGATTACTGAGACGGGGGTGAATCAGTAATAGAGAAATTTAATCATTTTTAACCATATAATCCAAGGGTTATATCAATGAATCATTATCATCCAATAACTGCAGAGTAAATAAGCAATGAAAAAATGAACAAACACACACATACACAGTACACCAGTGTTTTACGTGGAAACCAAAATCGGGAGAAAACCACGGAATGGTTTTTCTTATATGTCTTGAAGAATTACATTCATTGGAAGCACCAACTTCCTTTGTTTTCCAGCTGCAACTGTAAGGAGGCTCCAATCCCCTAGTTTCTCAGACTACAACCTGAGGGAAGCTCCAAATCCCAAATTCTCTCGCTACAACCCCCTATGTTCTCTGGCTACAATTGGAAGGTGGCTACAACCACCCGTCCTTGCCTCGTCCAACTACCCTGAAGTAGAAGTAGAATGATGGAACCACTGTCACACTATCACTGTGAGATATACCGCTGTAAACCTATACCAATAAATCTGAACCATTCATCAACCATGCATCAACCTATACCTCAACCTGTAATCAACCTATACCATAAACAAGTGCATCAACCATGCACCAACCTGTACCAAACAACCTGTAATCAACCTGTACCATAAACAAGTGCATCCAACCATGTACCAAGTATG
>ML777630.1:496518-510407 GCA_009831015.1 Picea engelmannii | reverse complement strand
TGGCTTATTCTAGAGAGCGACCTTGTAGAGCATGCCCCACCCTGAATATTTTTTGAAATGATCTGAAACTTAGAAAGCACCATCAAAAGAATTTATCCTTCCTTGCATTTCGGCCTTCTTTTCTTCACTTTCCTCAGAATTTTGGCTTAGATATCCTTGATTACCTCAGACACCTATAGGTATTCAATATGCTCAAGTGTGTTTAAAATGAGAGAGCCTTGTCTCTTATTTATACTCTCCTAGTAGCTTCCTTAAAAACATCTTCTAGGTCACTTGGCCCCACTTTGCTTATTTTAGGGTTAACCCACTTCTAATTTCTCCATTAAATTTATTATTGAAATTATTTATTTTGCATTCACTTTGAATTATAATACACTCATTACTTCACTTTATTATTTACCTTTTAAAATCTCTTAAACCACTTTGACTACGTTGACCTTTTGGGGCTTCTAGATGACATATGAGGGTCCTCCAACTTCGTAAGGCCATCACTCTCAAACCGTGAGGAGTTATGTGATGTTCCACATACCACCAAAAATGGAATGACATGTACTATCCATATAGAATAGTATTATCTGAAAATATATCATAACTCATACCGTTATCCATCAAACAAACTTGGGTCCATTACCCAAACCTGGGGTCTCCAACTTCTCATGGCCATAACTCTTTAACCATGAGGAGTTATGTGACGTTCCACATACCACCAGAAATGGAATGAAAAGAACTATCCATATAGGATAGTTTACCTGACAAATTCATTGTCCTTCATCTCATTATTCCATGATTAAGCATGGGTCCTCTTACTCCACAAAGCGTCTTCCCGTGAGGGCTTTCACCATAAAGGGATCACTTTGGAGTTCATCCATATTTACTTCTTATCAACCATGAAAAGACAATAATGAGTCATCTTTACATCAAACAATATTGGGTCCATTACCCAAACCTTTGTGCTGCAGGACTTTCTTCAAGGGTTGACATCAATGACAACCAACCTTAATCAACAACTCAAACCAATCGATCCATTTCAATATCGGTTGTGTCAAGCCCCATAATAACCCATGGGAGATGAAAAAAAATATGATGGAGTAGGAGATCCTTTTAAAATATTTCTCGAATAATCCCTTATGTGACAAAGGAACAAAATGATGGACAACTTTGTGTAGATACTTCGACGATTGCACACATGAGAAGCATATTTATCAAGTGGCCATGCAACCCCCTTCAAGGTACAGATAAATTTTGATATTCCATTATTTGAAGGACTAATAGATGAATATGTTGTAGATAAATGGTTGAATTAGATCGAAGGGTATTTTTTGGTCCACAATTTTTTCAATAGGGAAAAGATTACTTTTTCACTCCTCAAGGTTGTCCCCCATGTTAAGGACTAGTGGGACACTTACTCTGAGAAAAGTTCCATAGAGGAATCTGCAATATTTGTGGTTACCCCTACATGGGATTACTTCCAGGATGTCATTAAAGAACAATACTTCCCTCTTGGAAGCTACAAGGACCAGTACACCAGATGGACCACCTTGTGTCAATAAAGGGACCAGACAGTACGATATTTCACCAATATTTTCTATACCCTGCGCACCAAATTGGGTATCTAAGACTTTGAGCGATATATGGTGCTCAAATACTATGGTTGTTTGCATAGATACATTCAAACAGAAATGGATTTTTTGGACATCTCCTCATTGGGTACGTCTTATAGATATGTTGTCAAGATCGAGTAGAAATTTAAGGAGAAGAGGCGAGAGTTTGGATATGCAAACTCCTCACAGTTGAAGCAGGGAAAAGGCCGCCCCAACCCACACAATAAAGGACAAATAAAATATGGCTACTCTCAAGAAAACTAGTCGAAGTCGCAACACAAGAATGGAAATGAGAAGATGAAGAAGGACACAGGAAAATGGTGTGAATACCATAAAATCTCTTGGCAGAACACTGAAGAATGTTGCTTTAAGAAGTCACTCATGGCTAAGCTAAAGGCTTCCAATTCAAAGGATAATTCTGATTCTGAATCAAATCCATAAGGTGGGAAGTGGATTATCGTTGTTGAACCCAGTGCCACTGTCACTACCACCAAAGTCTAGCCAAGCGAACCAGAAGAACCAGAGGAAGGAGAACACCTCTTTCACTCACAGATGTGGGTAAAGGGGGCTCCGCTTCATTTCATTTTTGATAGCGATAATCAAAAGAACCCGATCTTAGCAGAGGCCATCAAGCGGCTGGATCTGTCGACGACACTACACCGGCAACCCTACACCATCAGTTGGCTTCACCAAGGAAGATATTTTCATGTCAGCTAATAGTGTCATCTACCCTATAGCATCAAGCCTTTCAAAGATGAGGTATTGTGTGATATTTATCCCCTTGAAGTTTGTGATGTTATTTTAGGACAACCATATTTGTGGAAGTGTCATGTTGTGTATGAGTCTATACCTCGCAATGTTATTATTACTTTAAGTAGACAACTATACAGGATCCCAGAGGTAGCTCCACCTACTGCTATTTCTTTAATCTCTGCTAAGAAATGCAATAAGGTCATTTCACAGACTGGGAAGTTTGTCGTCTTTGTGATCCTTGCTCACAATAAGCATAAGGTCACCACCATATCCATGGCCTCTACACAGAGCCTCTCTTTGCATCAGAAGAAAGTGGATGGGATCATGGAAGAATACAGATACATATTCTCCTCGCCCACTAGGGTACCGACACACTACCGAGTCAATCATACAATTGATCTAACCCTCGGTGCACCTCTTCCTAATGGACCAGTATTTTGTCGCTCCCTGATGGAAAATGATGAAATCAAGCGTCAGATCCAAGAGCTTCTTCAAAACGGGCACATAAGATGCATCTCCTCCCCTTGTGAAAGCCCGATTGTACTAGTGCATAAGAAGGACGAGACCTGGTGAATCTACATTGATTATAGAGAATTAAACAAAATCAAAGTCAGAAACTTATGCTCAATTCCCAATATTGAAGACCTTCTTGACCAACTCAAGGGGGAAAAGTTCTTCAAAAATATTGACCTAAAATCTGTCTACCACCAGGTTCCCATCGAACCAACTGATGTATGGAAGACAACTTTCAAATCTAAAGAAGGTCTCTTTGAATGGTTGGTCATGCCCTTTGCCTTAACAAATGCACCGACCACTTTCATGAGGTTGATGGATGATGTATTGAGACCCTTCAACAAATATTTTGTTGTGGTATATTTGGATGACATCCTCATCTCCAGCAGAACTTGAGAGGAGCACATGTGGCATATTCAATAGGTTTTGAGCACTCTGCGACATCATAAGCTATATTCCAACTTGGAAAAATGTTCCTTTGGCATGAACAGGGTCCAATACTTGGGCTACATTGTTGATGAACATGGGGTACATGTTGATCCCACTAATATCTAAGTCATCTTTGACTGGCCAACCCCGATCACACTAACTGATATTTAGAGCTTCTTAGTACTGGCCAACTTGTACCGATGGCTCTTGTTGGGATTCTTCCATATTGCATGGGCCCTCAACCATGTGACCAAGGGTGGTGGCAGGGAAAAGTTCATGTGGGGGAAGGAACAACAATGAGCATTTGAGGATATGAAGCATCGCTTGTGCTCAGCTCGAGTACTCTCATTGCTCGATCTACAAAAATCGTTCGATATTGAGATTGATGCATCTGACTATGTTGTAGACGTAGTTCTCACTCAATACAATCATCCGGTGGCATACCATAGTGAGACACTCTCAAATAATGTTCGAAAATACCCCACCTGTGAAAAGGAAATGTATTCCATTGTACAAGCCTATCGTCAATGGAAATATTACATTCCGGGAAAGGAGACGATCATCCATACTGATCACAAGCCTCTGTAGTTCATACAGACACAAGGAAAGTTGTAGAATGACTGCCATAAGAAGTTGTCCAAGTACCTACAGAAATTCCATCTCAACATCAAGTATAAGACAGGGAACAGAAATCGTGTCGCTGACTACCTCAGTTGAACTCCCTTGGCTTCACTCACCACTGTTCTCCATTCCTATGGACATGAGGCATCTGAGTGGCCCTAAATTTATCATCAAGATCTACACTTCACCACCACCTAGCAGGTCTTGGGTACAAGAATGATTTTCACCGATTTTCAAATTCAGGATGGGATGTTATTCAATCTGGGCCATCTCTGTGTTCCTTCAAGAGAGCATGTAAAGCTTATTTTTGAATCTCACTATAGTCGAATGGTAGGACATTTTGGCATGGAGAAAATTGTGGCCATTCTCCAAAAACATTTTTATTGGCCAAAAATTCGACAGGACGTCAACAAGTATATCATATCTTGCACTTCCTGTTCCATTTCCAAGCCAACCATCAAGAAGAAAGGCTTATACACCACTCTTCCTACCCTGAGAAGCTTCGGGAATCCATCTCAATGGATTACATGTCTGACATTCCATCCACCAAGCAAGGCAATGATTATGTATTTGTGGTCATTGATTGTTTTTTGAAGATGGCCATACTCACAGCCTGTAAGAAGAAAATCACAATGATAGATATTGCAGAGATCTTCTTCGAATGAGTGTGGGTCCACTTTAGGATACCACAAAAAATCATCTCTGACAGGGATAACAGGTTCCTCACTACATTCTGGTCGAGTCTCTGGTCATTGTTGGACACCAAGCTCACTAAATCCACTTCTTTCCACTCCAAAACAAATTACCAAACAAAGTTCATCAATCAAATGATTGTGCACATCCTGCCCATGTACAACTCTAAGCATCTGCGTACATGGGATGAGAGTCTTCCTTATTCAACACAGTTACAAGAGGGATCTCCATAACTCCATCGACCATAGCCCATTTCAGGTGGGACTGTGATTCCAACCCTTAGGTCCCATTGTTGTTGCACCACTGATCCATATGCATATCGATGGCCACCCACCTTTTCTAACTGGCGCAAAACAATTTTCTGGCAAATTACTATTTTTAGCTGTTTTAACTTTCGGGGCCATTTTGAGGGCCTAAATGAAGATTTTTCAGGATCTAGCTTCTCAATGATGGCCAAATGCATGATTGAACCCCCAAAATGAATCTCCTCAATGATACCTTTCCAACGGGCTATTATACGCCTAAAACGAAGATCTTATGCAAAAGTTACGAGCTCGGGAAGTTGATGTACTAACTTACCCAAACGGGGCCCACATGAATTTTGACGCTTCATCTCCTAGGGTTAGGTTTGTGGATGTCTAGGGTTTTTGGCATTCCTGTTTATTATAAAAGGCCTTTAGAGCCTCACTGTAATCATATTCTTGTGAATGCGAGTAGCCGTCACATCTCTTCTCAGAGATAAGTTGTCGCCATTCTAGTGAGTCTTTCACTCTATATTTTTACAGTCTCTATACATTTCTTTCATTAATAGAAACCGTGTATTACTGTATATCTGTGTTTATGGTTGCATCTCTGATACATTTCTGTTATATTATTGAATATATGTGATATCTTTGTGCATTTATTTATTATATCTCCACTCTCATTTCGTACCGAAAATAATCTGGATCAACCACCTCTTGCAACCACACAAGCATACTCTTCCCATGTTCATTCTGAGAGTGACAAAGCCACCAGATTCATTGAGAGGATTCAACACATCCGCCAACAAGTCCATGATATTTTGCAGAAAGACAATGCTAATTTCAAGCAACGCCATGATGAACACAGGGTACCACACCAGTTTCAAGTTGGAGACAAGGTTTGTTTACATTTGCAGAAGGAGCATCTTACAGGGCCCCATCAGAAGCTTCACCCACTTCGCTATGGGCCTTACACCATCACCAAGGATGTGGGTAGAAATGTTTTTGAGCTCAACACTCCACCCTTGGCTTGCACTCAGTGTTCAATGTGGACCTCCTTCGGCGATATTTTCCACCATTATTAGACACCTCAAAGATCATAGAACAACTCAAACCACCAGAGCTCAAGCCTAGCTACATGGAACAGACATCCACTGATCATATAGTGGACACACAGGTCAAGGACACTCGCCAACAGAGGATCCAAATTTATCGGGTTGTCAAGACAGGGCAACTCCTACACCAAGGAAAGTGGCTCACCCAAGGCCAAATTCAGCAAAATTTTCCTCACTTGATGGGGGAACTCAACGCAATGGATACCATTGATTTCTAAGGGGGGAGGAATGATCCAAGTGGATATTGGTGGCCACCCACCTATTCCAACTGGCTCCTCTTGACAACTTTTAGCTCAGAACGTTCTTCTGTACTTCTTTGTAATTGTGGGTTCTACACTTCCAGGGATGTCTAAAGCCCTGCACATCTTCCAAGTGGATACTAGTGGCCTCCCACCTAATCCAAATGGCTTATTTTATATTTTTTCATGTCAACACATCTTGTTGTACTTCCAGGGTTGTTTTGGGGTCCTAAACAATGCTTTTTTGTCTCGTCATAGAAAACTATAGACAGAGTCAAATTTTGATGGCGTAATGTGTATTTCTCTAAAATATCTTTCCAACAGGCTATCACGCACCTAAAGTGGAGGTCGTATGAAAGAGTTATGACCATGGGAAGTTGAGGTACCAACTTACCGATAGGGGCCCACATAAGTTTTGGCATTTCATCTCCTAGGGTTAGGTTTTTGGATGTCTAGGATTTTGGCATTCATGAGTAATGTTAAAAAGGCATCTGGAGCCTCATTGTAATCATTTTGTTAAGACGGATGCGTGTAGAAGCCACATCTCTTCTCAAAGATAGTTACCACCATTCAAGCAAGTGTTTCAATTCTACAGTTTTATAGTTTCAACCTATTTCATTTATTCAATAGAATATATTGTTCACTGGATATATGTGTTGTTCTTCATATCTATGTGTTTATTGTATTCAGTTTGTTAATCAGTTCGTTCTGCTCCTAAATCTGGATCACTCTCCAAGCCCCCATTGAGAGGAATAGGGTTTAATCCAAGGCCTTCTAGGTTTTTAAGAAGAGATAAGGAGGAGGTGGAAAGGATGGGTTGATTCCTCAGTTGGTAGGTGATAGCCTCCTCCTCTGAGTCCATTGGGGAGTGAGAAGTCTAAATTTTTTTGACTTAAGAGTAGAAGGTATGGGCTGAGGCTAAGGAACATAGGGTGAGTGGGGAGCTAAACTTTGGAGATAGAGATTGGAAACCTTAGATGGAAAGGATAAATTTTAAAATGTTCCCACCCAATCTTTCCTAAAGAGTGATAAAGAATTTGTTAAAATATTTATAGTAGGGGGGGGAATGGAAAGCATACCCGTTGAATCCACTAAAATCCCTTGAGTCCAAAATCGATTGTTGCCTTTCATATAGGTGAACTTTTCCCACTTTTTGATCCTCCTTTCGAACGAACATGGGGTCCAAAGTGAGGAACTTCCACTTGCCTTTCCACTGAATGTTCAAATATTTCCTCTCTTTGCGACACCGGACACTTGTTTGAGTATGTCGAGCGAGTCCCTTCAATTCGGTCGTGGAGAGGCAAGTTACAATGCTTTGCAATATGCCCATACTGATGATATCTTCTGCATTGGAAAGGGACTCCTTCATAATCAAGTTTATGTTTGAAGGTCTTCTTCCCTGATATTAGTTCCAACTCTTTGATGAGTCCCTCTTGAATAAATAATGATACCATAATCCTAGTGACTGCCATCTCTCAAGTCTCCTTGAAGGACATATCCACATCCGAATAAGTCCCCAGAAAATTTCCTACCTCCAAGAAGCTTTTTATTGTCTAAAACTCCATAGGCAACCCTGGTAGCCTAACCCAGATTGGAGAAACATCCATTCGCTCCCTACTAGCATCAAATAGAGGAGACCATTTTTTGATAATGATCAGAGAAAAATTGAAGCTTCAAGTCTGCCTAAGAACCCAATCTACCTCATCTGCCAACCAAACCTTGAAACATAACCAACCCCAATTTAGGGTTTGCTCCGAGGGAGATTTCCCAAGGTCTGGAGTCCAAGAAAGGTATACCCATTCCCTTAAGAATTTGATGTTGAAATGGCTACCATGTGCCACTCTCACCAGCGTTGTATCGACCATATCCACAAGCGTTGTATCGACCATATCCACAACCTCTAGCTCTGAGATATCAACCCCAAGAATTGGTTTTTCTTCTCCTCTATTCTTCACACACTTATTTTTCTTTCAACTTGGGGAGGATTGCATGTAGGATGTGGATATTATTCCTTCTAGTGCCAGAGAATCTGCAAATGGGTTTGCAGAGAGTTCTGGTCACGGACCTCCTATGGCTCTCGACTCGAGTGTTGATAAAACAATTACAGAATCGACAAATGTTGTGGGGTCCAGTGGATCGCTAGTGTCAATAGATGGACTCGGAAACTTCTTCATTGTAGCAAAAAAACCCCGACAAGTCTCCCCAAAAAGGTCTGCTGGTGGAATCGACCCAAAAAAAAATACCTAGATCTGCAGTTCCTTCACCTCTGGTATATTTAGACCCTATACCCACTCCATACTCCAGCCAAAAAGACAGGATCGGGGAAGCAAGTCCTAGTGAGGGACAAGGTTTTTCACAGAAATGGAAACCCCCACCTCCTGAAATCGTTATCGAGACATGGCATCCAAAACCATCCTCTGAGGCCGAGGCTCGTGGGTCCACCAACCCAGGTGGACATATTGGCAGCACCAGATATCCCTTTGATTTAGACAATCCCGAAGGAGACAAATTCTGAGCCATTTGTCTTCCTTCCATATGTGAAACGGGAAGACACTGCTCTAACCGAGGGGACTTCCAACTGCCAACAAGCGACTTCCATATGTTTCTTCCCTCCAGCAGGTCAAGCATGTATTCCACGAGATCTTCATACTCCGCTATAGTCGTATGCAAAGGATTGATCCAGTGAGCCGTCGATACTCTGGCTAAGGATCCCTGTGGAGATAGCCAATACCAACCACAATAAAGCCTGCCAAGAAGAGCAGTGATAAACTAGGGTTTCCACACTCCGCTCCTTAAATATGAGAATACAATTGAATGATCAAGCAATTCATTTGTAGTTTGTTAGTTTATTTCAAACTAAGTTACATGTACTATTTGGTTCATCATGTCTACAGGGATATTAAAACTTGGTTTTACTACCAGTTTCTACGAAAATGGTATTACTATCAATAGGATTTATAACTCTCACATTAGGGGCTTATCAATATGCCCTTCTCGCAAAACCAACACACAATTGTTTCTCGTCTTCATGGGAATAAATGAAACATTGCCATAACATAAAACATCCCCCCCCCCTAAAAAAATTGCAATGGTTGTAACTGTAATTTGAATACCTATTAATTTTAAAATTTGTGCAAAAATGTAGAGTTGTTGGTAGCAGATGGTGTTCTCTTGACCTGTAAAAGTTGTAGCTTTCAAGGATCCATTATCCCCAAGTTCAAAAATCTCTTTGAATTGATCATAACAATATCAATCTCACTAATTATTTCCTTTGTCCTTTGTTGTGATTTGGCGGCTTCATTGAAGAAAATCACACCAATTTATTAATTGACAATTGGTAATATTTGATTTTGATCTAGAAGAAACTTACATAAATATATGTGGAAACCGGTGCATGTTTCATCTTTACCATCTGCAGGTATGGCATCAAAAAATTAAAAACTAATGGGGTATTGGTATCGTGGTATGGTAATTGGTTAAGTGTCGAGGCTATGTTTTGTATGTTCATTCATTCTTTTCCTATATGCATGTTTAAGTTTTAATTAGACTTTTGAGTTTGTAATTGTAGGTTAAATTTAAATTATAATATTTAAGTTAAATATTAGTTAGTTATTATTTGATATTGATGATGATGATTAACGTCTACTAACACCGAATTGGTCGATCAAACCTTAAGAGGGTAAAGGATTACTTGCAATTCTTTAAATTTTTGTTTCTGTGTTTGAAAAGCATTAAGAGAAGTTTTCCAATATCACCGTAGTTTTGTTGAGTTATATTTTGAAATTGATATATAATATGGGTATAGGATGGACAATCTTAGAGAACGTGATTTTCATATTCAAACTTCTTAGTGTCACAAAGGTGACACACTCTTTGATCCCATGGTGTTTTAGGAATTGACCAATGCCCATTTTCACTATGGAGCTTGTGAGAATTTGTTCTTACCTTAGAAATGCTTATTTTTTTCTTTACATTTGTCAAAACAAAGAGATAATCTGATCTTCTATATTAGGGTTGATTACATCCTTATAATACCTTAATTTTCTTTTTCCCTCTAACTCTTTGTCACACCACATTTTCTCCTTAAATTTTGATTTAATGATATTTTTAATAGTATTTTTATTCTACAAAATGGTCTCTTCCATGATTCCCTGATGGCTTAGCCAAGACTGGGCATCTTTATTCCATCCTCTCTTGAGTTCAAGGTGGTTACGACTGGATTTTGAAGGAATTTTAGGAAGCCTCTTGTTTCCATTTTGTTTTTAAACTTGTTCTTATACTTTAGGTATCTAGTCATAGTTGTGCTCTCAATGCGAGAAAGACTTGCCTCTAAGAAAGTATGTGTATAGGGAAAATGCAAGAAACAACTCCTAGCACACTAATTCTATAAATCTAAGTTCAACATGAACCACTAATCCACTAATTGCAAAACATTGTCATGAATTTTTTAATTTCTAACCCATTACATCTTGAATCAATAACTGAAAATAAATCTAATCATTAATCTATTAATCCCCTCACCTTTGGCACATTAACCAACACAGTCTCTAACCATTGATCCACTAACTCACAATCCCCTTAACCATTGTTGATCCAACTAATTAATGTTTCTTAATCACTAACCCATTAACTCTTTAAACTATGGTCGATTATAGTCAAACATGGTAGACTGTGGTCAAATATAGTTCTCTATGATTGAGACTACAAACCCGCTAACCCATAAATATTTTAGGCATCATCCAACACTAATACCTAACCCATAAATATTTTAAGAATCATCCAAGTATGTAATGATCCCAAGCCATTATGCAAGGATCATCACGGTTTTGGTGTATTTTTAAAACTTTTTCTGGTTGTGGTATTTCATCAAACAGTTTGTTGATCTATTTGTTTAGATGTGTTTATATGTGTGTATGCAACAAATAACAGAAAGAGATAACCATGGAACATACCTCAACCACATGCAATAAGATAGACAAGCCAAAACATCTCAAATCTTCTTTATTCATAAAATAGAAGAACCTGCTACAATGGAGTTGCCCATCTGGAATGCTCAATAGGTGGCCAAGATGATAGACAATAGATAACAAGTATGAGCTGCTACAAAATGCTCCCGACAATACAAAATAAGCCTCCAAAGGCTGGATAAGAGATGAAGACCAATGACAAGTGCCAAACCCATCACTGCTGGAAGATGCCACACTTTGTTGGATAACTGAAGCTCCTCAACAATTCGGCCCTGATGCCAAAGATGTCCACTCACCTCCAGAAAGTTTCCAAACAATAGATCGGGTGATGGGAAGAACAACCCAGGTGCCCAAATATCCAAATCCACTCTCAAACCCTGTAGATCTGAACTCCTCCATTGAATGGTGCGGCCCACTGGATGACTGAAGCCCTAGATAATTCGGCCCTGATGAAGGAGGCCTCCAAATGCTCTGAAACTCTCCACAATGATAGATCAGGACGTTGCAATGAGAACCCAAGTGCTCAAATCCTCAAAATACCTGCTAGATCCTTAGATCTAGCTACCCTCCAAATAATAGTGCACCCTCCTCTTGGGAAAATGTCCCACTCTCAATACAAATAGATCCTCCACTGAAAGACTCCGGAAAACCACCAAGAATGATGCCAAGACACCTGCAAAGGAAACCCAATACCTGGAATTCCCGGAATCCCTTCTCCTCAGCTAGGACGAATCCTTCATCAATGAATGGTGTGCCCCCCTTGCTGGAAACCCCCAACTGGTGCGCCCTCTCTCTATCTGCACAAGCAACTGATGTGGAATCTTCCTACAACTGAGTAGATCTAGAACTAGAATGGTGTGGGAGAGTATTGCATCTTCGAGACCAAGCTTGAGACAAGCTAGGTGGAATCTTTCACCATCGAATCGTCCTCTAGGGTTTGTTATGTCAAAACCCTCAAAACCCCTAATGTTGGGCTTACTAGCTAGAAGCCAGATATGAAAATATGATCATACATGAATGAATGAGAAGAGGCCCTTGCCTTTCCTTTATACTTTTGGTTCACCTTGTCCCTCCAAAGTGACTTTCATTTTATTAATATTTAATTCATTAATTAAATCACTTTAATTAATTAATTAACCTTTTTACCTCTGAAAAGCTCCTTATCTCTCCTTGTGGCTTCCCTGGCCACTGAAAGTCACTTCTAGCCATCCCATCCTGTAGTGTTTCTCCTCCTGATTCCAATGAGCTATTACACTGAGAGGTTCCTCTAAGTAATGTGCCCAAAATGACCTCTTCAGTGATTTCAATTAACTTATAGCTCAAAATAGTCAAAATCATGGAAATCGTCGGAATGCAATGAAACCAAATCCAACCTGTGCGGAATGGCTCATAATGATGGAATATGATCATCAATGCAAGTTGGACCCCACAATGCCTCTCAAATACCCCTGTACTCGCTATAACATCCACTTGGCTACTCTGGTCATCATAAATCTCTGCACTGTGATGATGTCCCAAAGTGGAGACATTACAAAGTAACCCCTTAAAATGCATGTTCTAAATAACTTTTCTACTCATTACACTTATAATATATTAAATAAAATAAACACCATAAACATAATTTTAAAATTAGTAACTAAAAACATTTAGTATTTACATAATCATTTATAGTGGTGTGGAAAATTTATGTTTTAGCCTTAGCAGAGAATATGTTCATAATAAATAGAAAGTTAGGTATTTTTCTCCTTCAATGAAATGTCAAAAGTGAATGCTTATTCTCATTGCATGTTTCCCACATAAATTTATCTTTATAGTATGGTTATCTTATAATAGATTAAATAATGTCAATTGGGTGTAGCTTAGATGGTTGTGAGGAATGATTGTTATCCTCCCCACCCAGGTTCAATTCCCATAATGGCATGAATAAAGCTCAAAATGAGTATGTTCTAAATGCTTCGAGCCTATATGTAATGGAAATTTTATTGATCTCCGAGTCTAAAAACTAATATAAAAAAGGAGTGAGTTAATAAGTTGACAAGCTCAACGTTTATGGTGATTTTTTTTCCATGAGACAAATTTCTAGGTTGATCCACTATTTTCCCATCAACAAGGTGGAACTATAACATCCAACAAAAATAACACCAGATTTGCCAATTTTTTTTTGAAAGACATTTTTAATACCTCCTTGTATTTTCATGTGAATTATGCAATCCCTAGACCCTTATATTAGGTATAATATTTCCAAAATAGTCAAGTCTTCTAGTTTATGTTTTTGGCTACATTATTTCAAATAAGGCCAAATGTTTTACATTTCTACCTTTTTGGTTTTTCCATCACTCGTATTTGGTTAGACCATCTTTATTAAAATTACAAATTTGGATTGATGAACCTTGAATGCTCCTATTGTAATTGGATTGTATAATGTTAACAAAATTATTTTTATCAATTTTAGGCCAAAAAAATTCATTGGTCTTCCCATTATTTTAAAGTGTTGAAAACAAATGAATTCATGATGCATTTTTGGAGGATAATATTTTCATTACTATCCATGTTACTCTATAATAACACAAAGTTATTATAATTTTGAATATGATAGAGTTGTTGGTATTAAACAAATATTAATAACAAAAAATATTTCAATATCGAGTGGAAGTAAATAAATTATATATATATATATATATATTAGGGTAATAATCATTTCTCCCAACTACCTAAG
>ML777630.1:467607-496440 GCA_009831015.1 Picea engelmannii | reverse complement strand
ATATATATATATATATATATATATATATATATATATATATATATATATATATATATATATATATATATATTCAAAAATGAAAACTTTTTAAATTGAACAAATATAATTTTCACATCAAGAAATTTTATCTACTTAATATATGATAAATTCAAACTAAATTTATAACTAAGATAAATCTATAAAAATAACAAATTAACTAAATTAATAAATATATAAAAATAACAAATTAACTAAATTGATTTAATATTTGTAAACAGTTATATCGCTTTTTATTCTATTTTTCTGACAATAAGGTCTTATGTAATGATTGATTAACCATTTATATGCATTCTTTTTTACTCATAAGAAATTCTAGTTTACCGTCCAAATTCAATCATGAAAGGATTAAAAAATTTCAATTGATTTTCAAGGTTTTACCTTCCATTAATAGGCCAAAGGCCGGTTCTTTAAATCAGAGTTGGTTCTGGACTTCACAAGTATATTTTTAGGGCTGGAAAAGGATGGAAAAGAGACTGTATGTCCTTTTTACAGTCGGATTGTAAGCTTTTTGTCTTGTCGGCCGCCTAAGCCCTGTAGCCGCTCTGTCTTGTTTCTTCCATTGTTGGCTGAGGAATCGCCAATCACATACATGGATTTGAATAGTATTATATTTCAAAAGCTTCCCATGTTCCATCGGGATTAAGTCTATTCCGTCTTATGATGCGTTTGTAGAATGTGGTTGTGCAATAATATGATAAACCCAACAATCATCTTCTCTCTCATATATATATATAGTAGTCATTCGTGTTCTACAGTCTATATCACCAGGCTTTAGGGTTTTCTTCTTTGTTTAGGTCTGTATAACATATGATTACTGATTTGATTTTATATGGTGCATTAAAACATATTGAGGAAAACGGGATATGCAATTTTTTTATATGGTTCATTAAAACATGGTGAGGAAAAGGGTATATGCAATTTTTTTTAATTAATGTGATATTGTTTTTTTTATATTATTTTGAAGCATTGATTTATTTTTTTAAAGAAAAAATCAAGTAATTTGATTAAAGGTAATAAAATTACATAAACAAATATCATAAATGGTATTTTAGGTATTCCTATGGATCAAGTTATGAAGGGATTAAAAAGTCTATTCCTATATGATAGTTGGCTGATTGTGAGAATCCATGTATAAGAGAACAAGAACCAAATATTTCATGAAACTAATTACAGATTTTGGGGCCAACAAACCTCCCTTTTAGTTTCTATTTACAATTTAGTCAGAGCAAGTGCCTCTAAACTTCAACATAATTTGGAATTACAATCCTATAGCACGCAAAAAAATTCTAAAGTCTTCTTTGTAAGAAAAAACTTCCACTAATTCAGTATTGAAATAGAAAGTATCTTGAAGCTAGGAATCATGAAAATAAGAAGTTGTCCCTCAAGGGACTCTTTGATTTCTCAAGTGTCTTCTTGCAACTCTAGGCTCTCTTTGGATAGTCTATCAACTTCCATGGTTTTTTCCCTATAAACATGAAAACATGTAATGTGAGAAAAAAAGGATTGTAAATGCTTAATATCGTGAAACACTCGTTGGAGAAAGTAGTTCCTTAGCACATAATTATCTTTCATCCATTGGATCACCAAAAGAAATTCCCTAAGAACTTGAATTTGAGAGATTCATTTTTCAATAGCGAGGATTAAATCAAATTTGAGGGAAATGAGTTCGTTGTGGTTGCTTGTGGATCATCTAGTACTAGATTTGAAGCTAAGGAAATGATTATGATAGAAGTATAGTATAGCCCCCACTCCTGCCTTACATGGATCTTCTCGAGAGGCTCCATCGAAAAAAGCCTAAGGGATTTGAGCACAACGAGGAAGAGAGAAAAAATGTGGAAAGACACAAGTAAAATGTTTAGACTTCGAGTAGCGCATTTGAAGGGAAAAGTCTCATTATTGTCAAAAAAAAATTGTGTTTTTTGCTAACCAAACTCCCCAATCCAAGGTTAAGGGTGGAGATTTGTAGCCTTTTGTGTCCTTGTCTTTATGTCATTTTCTTAAAGTTACTTTAGTTGTATCCCCTTACCATTTCGATTTCAATCCTTTAAGGCCTTTGATTTCATTCTGAAGCTTCTTTGTGAAGGGACAAGATAGGATGCGATGAACATTTGTTTCTAAATCTACTTCACATAGGAAACATCTGCCAGGGCCTAGGAAACTTCATTTTGTCTTTAATAGGGAATTTGTATTTCCAAAGATAATTCCACCACCGTATCGATGGATGGTTGAAGCCTTCCATGGCTAGAGTCTTATATTCAATTCTAGGTCCATATCCCCTGAGGGATTTGCAAACCAAAAGGATCTTATCCTCCTCTTCATTGATGAATATTTTGCACTTCCTAAGACTTCTTGTGTAGGTGTTCTAGGTCTAAGAATAATACACACATACATCTAGATCTGTCCAAGAAAATCATTGTTGTTGTTTGCAGTTTATCACTTGGCCTCTTGCAATATGTCGAAAAATGTAGAAACCTTTTGATGTAAGGTCATGAATGAGAGATATGGGTAGTCTATGTTTGTTTATACTTCCAATCCAAGGATCAATTCCAACCAAGACCTTGTCTCCCTTTCTAACCTTCCATATTAACCAATTCCCAATTAAAGGGGAATTTATAATTGTGGTTTTCCAAACGATAAAGGAAGTCTGGGATTTTTTTTTTTAATTTTGGGACTAGATGCAATCTTTGATTGAGGCATTGAATTTATACATCTCACTATTATTATTATACATAAGTTTTATTTTCGTGATTATTTTGGTTTCAATTCATCTATCAACATTTTGATTTGAACATGGAACTTATTAGATCTCTAAAGGGTTAGAGGAGGGTGACTTTGTAAATTCACCTACATTCCTAAGCCCAATACCAACTTAATTTCAATGTGCATTACACGTCTCCTTTATACTAAGTTGTAAAATGCTTCTCACTTCTATCCATGAATGATTAAAAATTGACTTTATTATATATATTTTTACAGGGATTTAAATCTAAGTTGTTATTATCTTATATTCATGTTAATTGTGTGTCAGGCCAAGTATGGAAGAATGCATAAATCCATACTTATGTGATTGCATTAATGTGAAACTTAATAAATATACAAACATAGACTGTTGGTCTTCCCTAACGAATGACTCTTCCTATCACCTACGACTCTTCATATTTACAATTAATGTTACAAGTAACACAATCCCAAGGATTATGTGTCAACATTCCCCCCTTAATCTGAAGGGGTGTTTGTGAGTCCAAGCATCATTCTGAACTTTTCAAATTTTTCTCTTCTAAGCGCTTTGGTGAATATGTTCGCAATTTGCTCATTTGTGGAACAAAGTCTCAAGTGAATAGTTTTGGTCTCTACATGATATCGAAACAATTGATATGTTTTGTTCATATTCGTATTTCTATCATGAAATATGGGATTCTTGGCTAACTTGATTGAAAAAGAATTTTCAACTAGAAGAGGAGTAGAATTCACCGGTTTCTCCTACAATTCTTCAAGTATTTCACGAGCCACACAATCTCCTTTGTTTCTTTTGTAGCTATCACATATTATGCCTCTATTGTGGAATCTACTAGAACTAATTGTTTGCATGATCTCCATAAGACAAAGTTGTTGATCCAAGACTCATGAGATAGCCTGAAGTTGACACTCAATTTTACTTATCTCCAACAAAGTTTGAATCATAACATCTAATCAGATTGAAGTCATATACCTTAGAGTACTTGAGTCCGGAATCTTGAGTTCCCATGAAGTATTTTAGAACTCTTTTTGCAGCATACCAATGTGATTCACAAGGCTTTAGCATGAACTTGGAAAGAATCCCCCCCCAAAATGAAATGTATGGTCTGGAGGTAGTAAGATATATAAGACTTCCCACAAGTTGTTTGTACTTGGTTGCATCCTAAAATTCATTCCTTTCTTTTGATGTGATTTTCAAATTTTGTTCCATTGGAGTAGAAACATGATTACACTTAGTCATGCCAAACTTGTTCAACAGTTCTCCAATGTACTTCTTCTAGGACAAGAATATGTATTTTGGATTTTGAATCACCTTAATGCCAAAATAGTAGTGAACATGTCCCAAAGTTGTGATCTTTAAGAATTTCTTCAACTCTTTCTTTATGGATGCAATGTAGCTTTCATTGTTCCTTGTTATCAACATATCATGTGCATATAATACAAGATAGGTCACCAAAGGTGGGATAGAGAGGACAAACAATAAAAATAAGTGGGAAGGGATTTGTAACAATTGAGGCATAGCGAGAAAAGATGGAATAAAATGGAGAAATTAAGAGTGATGTTAATGAATAAGAATTTATTTAATAAAAGAACTTTCATTCTTGTAATTTCTTAATGACTTGTATAGTGTAAGAACTTATAAGTAGTGAATATAATTTATCTATTGCTTTAATTAAAACATTTGAAGGCTAGTTTCTCTCTTCTCTCCTAGTTAAAGATGTGGCCATTATGAATGTTTCCACTGTAATATAGTTTGAGTGTTTGCAGATAAGGTGACAAACTAACTTAGATTCTTGATTTTATATGTATGGATCCTTATTGTACCTTGTTTTAAATATTTATGAGAATGTGAAACTCTTCAATGCAATGTCAATGCTTGTTTTTTTTTTTGTTTTTTTTTTTTTGTTAATATTGATATATTTAGAAATACATGTCATAGTGAATGATTTTCACACATTTCGAATCAAAATCTGATATTGATATTTTTAACACATGATATCAACACTTTCAAAATTTATATTCACATGTTCATAATTTCAAAATATTAAAACCAAATTTATAAAATAAGCATTATCGCAATTAATAACTATTTCCTTAAACTCTTAATTGACTTTGAACTCAACTTAAACATAATGCATTCCTTAGATCTCAACATCACGCATACGTTAAATCTATGCAAATTAGATTGTAAAGACAAGAGATCTCATGTGATCAATGGTAAGTGTTCAATAAAACTACGGTAAAAAACACTTCTATACAATTAAAATAAATGTTGAAAAGGACATATGATATATTCTTATATTTTTTTTCTTTAAGACAAAAATATCTATTTTTTTCTATTTTGTACATAATGAGAAGTTACAAAAAAAAATCTAAGGAGGTATGCCATCATGGAAACTAGACCCCCTACTCGGTGATAATCAATAATGTTCTCAAAATAGAAAATAACTAGTCTCATAAGTATCTTAATGTGTTCAATACCTAAGATCAAACCCAAACCAAACTAACATAGTTATCGCTAACACTATGTCCTATGCTTATATCATTGTCCATATATTTAGCAAAATAAGACAAAAATAAAAACATGTCAAACTTATCACCCGTTAGCTGGTGTTTGGACTTTGAACACCTTTTCTTCCTTCTAAGGTGGAACCAATTGTCTGGTTCCATCTCCGTGGGATTGTCCTTGGTACCTGACGTGTTGGTCAATCCTCCATCCTTCATCTGGGTCAAATTGGGTTCACCTATAGGAGACACTTTGAAACGAATCCTGAACTCGGATTGATAGAGAAGCTCAAATTTTCCTTCAAATATTCATATAGCATGTAGTATTTCCCTCTTCTCCTCCATATTCCTTTCCAGAGCTTGTCTAATCGAGGTGGATATTGGTGGCCATCCACTTGTTCCAAATTCCAACTGGCTCATTTGGATAGTTTTCAGTTCAACATGTTTCTCTGTAATGGGGATATTTCTTTGTAATTATGGGTTATGCACTTACAGGGATGTCCTGAAGCCCTACATACAATCCACATGGATATTGGTGGCCTCCCACCTATTCCAATTGGCTTATTTTGGAAGTTTTCATGTCAATGCATCTTTATGTACTTCAAGGGTTGTTTTGGGGCTCTAAACAATGTTTTCTTGGATTACCATAGTCAAACTATGTATGGAGTCATAGTTTGATGGCATAATGCATAGTTATCAAAAATATCTTTCCAACGAGCTATCACACCCCTAAAACATAGATCGTATGCAAAAGTTACGACCCTGAAAAGTTAATGTACTAACTTACCCCAACAGAGCCCACATGACTTTTGGCACTTCATCTCCTATGGTTAGGTTTTTGGATGTATAGGGTTTTGACATTCATGTTTATCATAAAAAGGTCTTCAGAGCCTTATTGTAATCATCTTCTTTCGAATGAGCATAGTCGTCACATCTCTTCTCAGAGATAAAGTTGTCACCATTCTAGCGAGTCTTGCATTCTATACTTTTAAAGTGTCTATACATTTATTTCATTAATAGAAATAATGTATTGTTGTATTTCTCTGCTTCTCGAAATTTTTATGTGTTCATTATAATATCTCTTCTTTCATTTGGTTCTGAAAATCATCTGTATCAATGGTATCATAACGGGCTACTCTTGATCATTTTTTTCAGTGTATATCCCTGATGAGGTGCGAGTATAGCAAGTTGGGTCTCGAGCTTGTCTCTCTTGAGGAAAATCGCTCCTACATGCCCAAGAAACCCTCTATGGTGGCAGAAAATAAAAAAGGTGAAGCAGGAGATTCTATTAACTTGTTTCATGAGAAAGCTCTCGTGTGACAAAGGGAAAAAATGATGGAGAATTGTTCCCACATACTTCAATGCCATTTGATAGCAATAGGCACATCTTCATCAAGCGGTCACTTTCGAAGAATCTCTCCCTTCAAGGTATAATTTAATTTTGATATTCTTGTATTTGAAGGTCAGATAGATGTGGATGCCTTAAAAAAATGGTTGAATCTCCTAAAAGGTTATTTCTCTGTTCACAATTTTTCCGATAGGGAAAAGATCACCTTCGTTCTCCTCAAGGCCCTCCTCCATGTCAAATATTGGTGGGAAAATTACTGGGAGAAAATTTCCACAGAGGAATCTGGAATATATGTGGACTAGCCCAGTTGGGATTTTTTTGTGGATGTGGTCAAGGAACAATACTATCCTGTTGATAATTATGAAGACCAGTACATGAGATGGACCACACTGCGGTAAGAGAAGAGCCAAACAATGTAGGATTTCACAAATACTTTCCATACCTTGTGCACCAAGCTGGGTATCAAAGACTCCGAGAAGCATCTGGTTCTAAAATACCGTTGGGCTCTGCATAGGTACATCCAAACCGAAATGCATTTCCTAAATATCTCATCATTGGGAGTTGCCTATCGATACATTGTCAAAATCGAGAATAAATTTTGGCACCAGAACAAATGGGAGTTCAGGTATGCAAATATGCAACAACCAAAGCATGGTAAAGACGACCCTAACCAACAACCTTCCAACAACCAGTCTAAGACACAGGAAAAAAGGGTAAAGGAAAGACAAAGAATGACACTAGGAAGTGGTGCGACTTCCACAAAATCCCCTGGAACAACACCAATGAATGTTGCTCGAACAATCATTGGTGGCCGAGGTCAAAGACAAGAAGCCGAACCCTGATTCGGAATTTGATCCAAAAAATATTGACAACAAACAAATCATCGACGCAGACCCCACTCCTACTGTCGTGACTGCAACAATTCAACTAGAAGAACCAGTAGATCCTGAAGAGGGGGAGCGCCTCTTCCATTCACATATGTGGGTGAATGAGACCCTGTTGCCTTTCATTGTTGATAGAGGTAGCCAGGAGAACCTCATCTCAACTGAGGTCATCAAACAGTTGGGGTTGTCGAAAACACCACACCCGCATCCATACAACATCGGGTAGCTTCACCAGGGACGAGATCTTCATGTCAACGAGCAATGTCGCATGTCCTATGGAATCCATCCCTTCAAGGATGAGGTAGTGTGTGATGTTGCCCCCCTTGATGTATGTAATTTTGTTTTGGTCAAACCATATATGTGGAAACATCATGGTGTTTATGAGTCTCAACCCTCTAGTTTCATTATTACTCTGGGGGGTCATCTCTACAGGATACCAGAGGTAGTTCCGACTATTGTTCCACCAAAACAGTGCTACAAGGTAATATCTCATACTGAAAAATTCATCCTCTTTACAGTCTGTTCAAAAGATGCATAGAAGGCCATTGCAACCACTACAGCCTCAACACCTTCTATCCAACAAAATCAAATTACAGATATTGTTTCTTCACCTACAATGGTTCCTACACAATGCCCTGTCAATCCCAGAGACAACAAGTTGGTGGAGTAGTTTCAACCCTGCCAACAATAGGTTAGTGACAACCTTCCATAGATCAAGCAACGCAACTTCTCCAACAAGGCATGTAGCTCACCAAGATTCAGATTCAGAAAAATATTTCCCCACTTCCCCAGGAACTCAACACAATGGAGACCATTGGTTCCTAAGGGGGGAGGATTGATCCAAGTGGATATTGGTGGCCATGCAGTTGTTCCAAATTCCAACTAGCTCATATGGATAGTTTTCAGTTCAACACATTTCTCTGTAATGGGGACATTTCTTTGTAATTGTGGGTTCTGCACTTACAAGGATGTCCAGAAGCCCTACACAACATCCAGGTGGATATTGGTGGTCACCCAATTCCAACTGTCTTATTTTGTAATTTTTCATGTCAGTACATCTTTATGTACTTCCAGGGCCATTTTGGGGCTCTAAAAAATGTTTTTTTGGCTTCCGATAGTCAAATTATAGACAGAGCCAGAGTTTGATGTCATAATGCGTAGCTCTCGAAAATAAATTTGCAACAGGCTATCACACGCCTAAAATGGAGATCGTATGCAAAAGTTACGACTACAAGAAGTTAATGTACTACCTTACCCCAATGGGGCCCACATGACTTTTGGCACTTCATCTCCTAGGGTTAGGTTTTTGGATGTCTATGGTTTTGACATTCATGTTTATCACAAAAAGGCCTTCAGAGCCTCATTGTAATCATCTTCTTGCAAACAAGCATAGCTGTCACATCTCTTCTCACAGATACATCTTCCACCATTCTAGCGAGTCTTGCACTCTGTATTTTTACAATCTTTGTACATTTCTTTCATTAATAGAAATCATGTATTGTGTATTTCTCTATTTCTGGAAATTTTTATGTGTATTTCATTATAATATATTTGCTTTCATTTCATTACGAAAATCATCTGGATCATTGTTCCACCATTTATTTAACAATCTAGTATGTTTTAGTGATTTTAAAATATTTGGTGTCTCACATCCTCAAATACGAGGGATCCGATACCCACTCCCGATTCTCTTGTAAAATCTAGTTGTCATTAGTGGACAAATTTTATTCCTACACCCCCACTTTGAATTTCTTCACTTCATTCTTCGCAATATCTGAACAGAGATTGTGAAACCGATGACTTTTCTCCTAGGCTTCACAAGAAGCACGGGTTGGAGCCACCGGGCCTTGAGGAGTTGAATCCCTCGCGAAGCTCCTCATCCCCTGTCTACTCCACCTAATCCTCTTTCCACCACTCATTTCCATCCAATACACACTACCCCAACCCAAACAACATCTAGGAATGATGCATGAACTTCCCACTCCACAACACCATGCTAGCCACAACCTTGGAGATAAAACACCACCGACAAACTTGAACAATCCCTTTTCCCAACTAATGATAACTTCTCTAGGTTCCATTTTCTTTATACACAGAACCACCTCAACGTGGTCTCCCCCATAAATTGTAAAACCTAACCATGAAAAGGAGAGGGTGACTCTCAGGATCCCCAACACCACTATGTCACACAACCCATCCCTCACACTTCCACTAGTACTAGTCCTCTAAACCAGAATCACCATACAAGTTCCACCTCCCAGAAAAAGACTCTCGATAATAGAATTTTATATCATTACATAGATAGATCGTCACCAGAGATATCAGGAGGCTCCTCTTCTATCTATAATTTCCTTGAATTATCATTGTACCCACACCATTACCTATTTGACTTATCCAATTCCTTCTTTGCATCCTTCCGTCGACTAGTTCCATACCTAAGTTAAATGCCTCCATTAAATTTGGTAGTGGAAAATGCATAACTATACTCCCCACTCACAAGGTTTCCCCTCGTATCTGGCCTCCATAGATCTGGTATGTACCCTCTCCTAGTTTGTGATGGTATGTTTGACACACTGGTTACTTCATGGGCCACATGGTTTCCTTCCGTCCGAGCCCCATCCAAAGAGATATATGATTATATTGTATTTTTATGTCATATTGAATTAAATCATATAGAAAGAATTTAGAGTTACTATTATACATGAGTCATCATGCTTTTCACAACATTATTGATAGATATTATACTAGATATTTGCCACGTTGACATTTTTTGTTTCCTAGTCAATGACCAACTTTGAATCCCCCATAATCTGTAATTTCCTTATCCTTTTTTTTTGTGAGTTCTAATAGCATCCATGGAGCGATAAAATCATCTCTATTGTTTGTCCCTCTGCCTGGAGCATACCTAAGGTGGACATAGTGATTATGTTTTATGAAAAAAACCACTCCTACACCGTAGATCAGTGGATGGACCTAACTGACACCATCAAAGTAACCCCATGGGATTTCAAATTCGAGCTATGGCATCATCAGGTGTTTAGGCTTCTTTTCTTTGGGATCTACCTTAAATTCCATCAATATTTTGATAATGAGGCCAAATGAGACTTTTGATGGGACTTCTTTGTTTTTAAAAATACTGATGTTTCTCGCCCACCAAATAGTATTAAGCATAATACAAGGAAAACCTTTGAGTTATTTCATAGCTTTGTCGGATAGCCAATCCTTAACGAAATCATATAGTCAATATTTCATCTAGGAAGATTTATATTTGAACTCGACCCTCACATAATTCATCACCTGCAAGATATACAAGCAACAAAGAAAAATATGGTTAGAAGATTCTTCATTTGATTTGCATAATGTACACATGTTTGGGCCCAACCACCCTCCTTTTACACCATTATCCCATGTCAAAATTTTGTTGTTGATAGCCAACTACATGATGATTTTTCTCTTCAATTGGGCCTTAAGTTTCCAAAGAATGCCCCACCACCATTGTTTTCACCTAGTGAGATGAGTTTCCATAATATTTTGATATCCTAACTTTGTTGTACAATTCCATGAGCCTAAATCTTTAGTCCAACAAAGGGAATCCTTGTGTTCTTCTTGTAACATGATGTAGTTTGAGACTAAAATGTCGATGCAATGTGACCATTCATCCACCTCGTGGAATTCCAATCCTAGGGCTTATGAGGACTTCTAATTAGGCCTCCCTTTGAGCTGTGAGGATTGGAATTTTGTGTCTTCTAGGATGAAGATACCCCCTTCAAGTGTGGGTTTTGTATGAGGGAATCTGAAGGCTTGAAATCATTTGTAGATCCTAGCCAAGGGTCTTCTCCAATTTTTACCTTTGATCCATTAACAATTCTCCATTCCATCCATTTCCTGACCAAGGGAAAGGTGGTAACTAAATCCTTCCAAACAATTGACCCTTTGGAGGACTTCCTCGAAAGTCTGTTCCAATCTTCCACTATCATGTTTTGCATGTGTAGTCTTCATAACTCTACCCCATATGGAATTATTATGAGTCATCCTCCATAAGCTTTGAGCTCCTGAAGAATGAGCAAAGAGATAAATGTTCTTTAAGCCCCAACCTCTAATATTCTTAGGGGTTTCTATTCGGTTCCATTTAACTAGTGGTATACCACATGATACGTGTGATCCTGCCCAAAGGAAACAAAAGTTGACCTTTTTATTTTTATTTTAATTCCTTTTGGAATTGCAGTTATTGAGATCTAGTAAATTGGTATACACTCCATGATTGACTTGATCAAAATTAATATGCCTCCTCTTGAAAGCATTATATTCACCCAAAGAAAAATGCAGGCCTCCACTTTCTTATACAACCAAAGCTAGTCTACAAATATGTAATTGTTGGGCTTAAGAATGAACCCAAGATACTTGAAGCCAGAGTGCGTCTCCTTATGTGGGAAAGGAAAAGGACTACAATATACTGGATAAGATTATTAGGAAAGTAGTTAGAAATTAAGCAATATTTTTCAGTATTTATTTCCATACATGTTTCCCTACAGAAGAGATTCACTTCCCTGTGTAAGGAGGAGATATACTTCATATTTTCTCTTGTAAAGAACAGAACGTTGTCCACAAATAGGAGGTGGGAAATGGTTTCCTAGCCTACCACCTTCACTCCACTAAGACCTCCTTTCTCCTTGGCGTCTTTGATCAACTTCTTGAGTGCTTCGACGATAATAAGAAACATAAACAGGGACAGCGATAAACCTTGTCTAAGCCCCCTCGAGGCTCGAAAAAACCTAGAAGGTGCTCCATTAACGAGCATAATGAAGGAGACTGACTGTACACACCCCAAGATCCAATTGACCACAGATAGCTCCATTCCCATTTTTAATAGCACAATCCAAAGGAAGGTCCAACTTACTCCGTCGTAGGATTTGGACAGATTTAGTTTGAGTATAACCGCATCATTTTTTAGTTGATTGACGGAGTTGAGGGCTTCTTGTGCAATTTCCACAACATCGTGAATTTTTCTTCCTTACATGAATCCGAATTGTTCCTTAAAAATAATCTCACTAAATATTGACTTCAATCTCCTAGCAACAATTTTAGCCACAATCTTATAAATCACATTACAACATGAAATTAGACGATAGTCCCCAAAGGTATTCCCTTCCTATTTTTTTGAAATGAGGGAGATAAAATTGGAGTTGAAGGACCCCAATACTTTCCCTTCCCTTTAATATTCCCGTACAACTTTTAGAAGATAAAATTATGTGGTAAGACCACCAAGTCTTGGACTCTTTCCTTTTTCCATGGAGGAAAGGGCAGATTGGATTTCGGGCTCTGATACATCTTCGGGTAAAGAACTGTTCATTTCATTTGTAAAGAGATGGGGAAATTCGGCTATCACTTCCATGATCTCCTCAATAGGAAAACCGACAGGCTCCTGAAAGAGGGAACTAAAATGACAACCCCACTCCTTCACTTTTTCCACAAAGGTACAAGCAATAGAGCCATCCTTAGATTTGACTTCCTAAATAATATTTGTGTTCTTTCGGTGGTTCACAAATTGATGAAAGAATTTTGTATTGTTATCACCCTCTTTTATCCAGACTGCTTTGCTCTTAAGCCGCCAAGTTTATTCCTCTTTCTCCAAGATCGAGTGTTAAGCAGATTTGAATTCCCAAATTTGTGAAAGTTGAGCATCCGTGAGGGAACCCGAAGCATTTTCTCCATAAAGTTTTGCAATCTTCTTTTCCGCCTCCTTCAACTATGAAAATGACCTTTCTTTATACAACTTAAGGCATTTCTTTGTCGCCACCTTAATTCTAGATATGTTTTCTGCGATCTGACTCATCAAGGATGAAGGAATGGATGAATTAAGGTGCACCCATGTGTCCTTTACCAACTGTCTGTAGTCTTCCTCCACTAACTAAACTTGGTTGAATTTTAAAGGCAAGGGGGGGTCTCGCCACCGGAGTTTAGATTGAACAGGATTGGTGAGTGGTCAAAGAGTCCAATCTTTCAAGACGACGAATCTAGGGAATCTAGAGGAGGAAAGGGACCTTGAGCGTATTCTTCTTGAGAGAGAAAAACCTATCCAATGTATGGACTATCACCTGTAATCCAAACCGTCCATCCCTGCTCTCGTGTAACTGAACCCGTCATTGAAAAGTGGAAAGAAGAACCGGAAACCTCGTTCAAGAAGCGAGAAACCATCCTTTGCTCGGATTCTGGGACACACGCTAAAAATTTGGATCGCAGGATATTAATTCGGGACTTGTACAAACCTTCGTCCCCAATCCCAAGACTGCAGAGCCAATCTTCATTGCAGCCCCCTAATGCCCGACATATGGTGAAACATTAATATAAAAATAATTCTAAACAACTTTAATAAATATTTAACGTCATAGTGATTTCCTTTGTGACTCCTTGTGATTCGCACCTAATTTTAGCTCTAAAATATGGAAGTCTTAAAATACTTTAGATAACAATTATGGAGTTCCTAGCCTGCGACTTAGACTACCACACCACGCTTTTCTTAAAAAATTGCTTCCATTTGATATACATATTTACGTTTAAAAGGACGAAAAGGAATTTTTTTATAATGTGCATGCTTTATTTTTAAGAATTTTTAGCGTACACTTACTCGAAACTACTATTGGAAATGACCAGAATTAATGGCCTTTTAAATTGGAAATGGCCAGAATTAATGGCCTTTGGGTAATGGACAATATTTTATATAGTTTGAATATTCTTCATCATTACAATGAATGAAAGGTTGTGATCTCAAACATTAACTTCTTTATATGACAAAAGATGTTCGTTGTCATTAAAATAGGTGATTAAAGTGATTAGCATAACAATGATGTTTTACTGTGTTTAAGTTTTTTACTATGCTTTAGTTTTTTAGGTTTTTTTATTTAAGTTTTTTTTACTAAATGTTGCCACACTTCCCTCACGACCCTTACCAAGTGTGCTTTGGTATGTGAGTGGGACGATGCCATGGATACTTGCCGCACAGTGGATGAATAAGACCCTTCCACTCCCTTTTAACCAACCCGTATGAGCTTTTACCAACATTTTTTACCGATGCGCTCCACCTTCCAAACTAATAGCCTATCAACATTAATCAGCCACAGGTTATGTGGTTGCGCTAGTAATACACATGTGGAATGTGCCCTAGTAATACACATGTGGAATGCGACACCTCTTCGAACACTTATAATACTTTTTTTTTTAATTTAAGAGTCCAAATATATTTTTGTGATAAGAATTTTCCCTCTTTACTATAATTATGCATGTTTTATCATGTTATATTATATGAATTGTTTTTTTCCAACTACTTAATATTTTTCTTTGAAATTTCACAATATAATTATTTTGAATTTTTTAAAGTTGTAAATATTAATTGTTAATCTTATAAAATTAGATTAACATGAATCTTTTTTACATTAAAAACAACACATTTAATAATCCAAAATTACAATTAACTTAACAAAAATTTAATAATAACAAATCCAAAAAAATCATAAACCATTCAACTTTTTATATAATAATTATTTTGAATTTGTTAAATCTATAAATATCAATGGTTAATCTTATCGAATTAAATTAATATGATTTTTTTTTACATTAAAAATAACACATTTAATTATCCAAAGTTACAATTTTATCAATTTTTTTAATAATAACAAAAACAAATCATAAAACATTTAACCTTATAAGATTTGATAGACCAATATCTTAGTGGACATTAATCATCATCATCAATAAAGAAAGAAAATATTAATAAAATAAAAAAATGATTATATATATATACACATTTCATTTATTTATTATAAACAGGTTACTAATTAAAAAAACACCTCCTCTAATTTTGATTAGATAATAAATTTTTTATTATAAAATAAAATACTTTGTCATCATTTTTTACCTTATTAACTTTAACTTCCAAACTTAGACATATGTATCTCCTCTAATTATGACAATTATTTAATTATTGTCATAATTATTTTTTTATTATAAAATAAAGTACTTTATTATATTTTTTTTCATAATTTCCAAACTTGCACATATGTATCATGAACTTGCTTTTTATTGTTAAAAAAAATGTATTTGCATTTGTATCCATCATTAAATACATCTTTCATGTCCCATGCTTATTGTTATATTAAATGGTATGTTTATTGCTTCTCTATTTCTTTCTATTTCATTTAGTACTTGTCCAATGTAACATGAGCTTCCTTTTTATTGTTTTCTTTCTATTTCTCTTAGTACTTGTCCAATGTATCATGAGCTTCCTTTTTATTGTTTTCTTTCTATTTTTTTTTTAGTACTTGTCCAATGTATCATGAGCTTCCTTTTTATTGTTAAAAAAAATGTATTTGCATTTGTATCAATCATTAAATGCGTCTTTCATGTCCCGTGCTTATTGTTATATTAAATGGCATGATTATTGCTTCTCTGTTTTAGTACTTGTCCAGTGGGAAAGAGAAACTCAAAAGTATTTAGTAAGCTTGTATTTTATTATTCCTTGTGAGAGAGCAAGTATGCAATATCTTAAAGGGTGAGCTTTTGTACATCCTCCGGAATTATTTTCAAGAGACTTTTTAAAGTGTTATATCCCCTAAAACATTTATTGAATTGATCGGTTTTTTTTCTTCAGAACTTTGCACATTTCCAAGCTTTATTGAATTGATAGGTATTTTTGTTTGGAACTTTGCACATTTAGAATCTTTTGTGTATGAATTTATCACTTTAATATTTCAGGTAGGATTTTTAAGAGTGTACAATGCTCACTTATTTTAGGGTTTAATTTAAAATTTTTGAAATTGAGTTGATAAATTTCATCATAGCTCAGGTGAAGTGACATGAAATTTAAAAAAAATAATCCACCACCTAACTCAGATGTGGTGTTACATTAGCGAATGCAATATTTTGAAATGTGATAACATCTCCATTATATTGTTGAATTGTGTTAGTAGTATATTGATAGCATTGATGTAGTGAAGTATCTCAAATATGTTTAGAAATAGGTTATTTATGTGGCAAGTAGAGTTTATTTTTCGATAGGTTTTCCTTACAAATATGACATTATTTTTGATGGATTGTTGAAATTGCAATATGAAGTTGTTTCAATGCAAAACCTTGATAATATAAGAGAGAACAAACCATAAAAAATCATAATTAAATCCTTATCTTCATAAAATACCAAAACATTCACACCGTAAATATAAGAATATAGAGAAGAATCCTTAAGGTAGGGTAATACCATCAAATATCTTTTATGAAAGGAATAACTCCATAATCCATGTTTGCTACAAAATAATATCACCAACATATCTATAATACGATGATATTCATGTGTATTTATATATTTTGATGAGTATTCCCAGGGATCCATGTCAACTACCCCTTATTATTATATTATTTCATCTTAACTACATAGTGGTCCTATTTATTACCCATCAACTACCAAGCGAGCATATTCCATGATTATTTCCACATTATATTCATTATCCCCTTGGGTACCATCCTAGGTACATTACATTTCATCCCCCTTTGCATGTTTCATCCCTGAAACATGGAAAGAAGCCATATAATATGACTTTCTAGGCAATGTAGTCAATTGGTACTCTGCAAAAGCATTCATCCACCCCAGTGAAATGTGGACATGGGGTCCAACTATGGCCTTTCCTCCTCAATATTGATTTTTTTTCTCTTTGGGATCCATATCTTTGTTATGATACTCTAATATCTCCATGCATTTCTTTTATTCCTCCATATGCCTCCATACCAGTTTCATTTTTGGTTCCATGTTGATCCATAATAAGTTTTCTTGTGCTCATGCCCTTGCTTTGATGATTGTTGTTTCTCTAGGCAGTGTGGGTGGTGATATACAACAACCTTAGTTATCGATTCCTCTTTCTTTAGATCTTCAACATGTGGTTCTTTTGAATCACTTGGCTCCTTAGCTTCTTCTTCTTTTTTAAACCCTTCTCAAGGATTTTCTTCATGTGCTTAGATGTAATCTCTTCTTTTGATTCAACCTTAGAATATTCATCTGATAAAATCAATTTCCCTACAATGACTCCTTCAGGTGCCCCCTTAAGCCCTTCTTGTTTAATAAGAGAAATATATTGCAATGTAATTATCTTTTTCTTGTACAAAAGCTTCAAAAACATCTTTTTCACATTAATATTAATTGTACCAACTAAGTCCATCCAAGGATATCCCAAAAAAATATCTACATCATCAATGTATACAACATGTAAATATGAATGAAACATATATGTATCTGTGGTAATCTTCAAATCTGAAAAAAAAAAAAAATTGAACATTTTCACCCTCAATGTTTGTGCTTTGAATATTCTTTGTGGGAACTTGCAATCTTTTATCCATGTTAACATTTATGAGATTATGCTTGCTTCTATGGTTTATAGAAATAATAATATTTTCTTGTTGAATATATCCATGAACATGTAATAGGAAATTTTTGCATGAAAACAAACCCTTGGTACTCTCTTTATCCTTTTTCCCAACATGAGACCACCTATCTAAAAATAATTATTCATATTCTTCATCTTAAAGTCACTTCATCTTGTCATGGTTAAGAAAATTCCACCAAATGGCCACGTTGCCTCTTAAATGAAGAGGGAGACCAAATTTACAAAACATTTTCAATGAGGAATGATCTCTTTTATGTATTCTTCAATACAAGGGGTGAGTGCAAGCTAATGACGGTCTCTCATGATGTGTTAGTGGCAATGCAAACTTGGAAAAACAACAATATGTTAACTTGGAGGGATTATTCAACGTACTTTTACAATGAATTTGAATATGGTGTAAGAAGATGAAATGTAGGAAATTAAATTAGCTTTCCGAATATACAACTTTTATTCATAGACATTGTAAATAACTAGGTCAAATTTGATTTTTTCTAACAGTGGTATCTTATTTTTTCAACAAAATATAACGTATATGTTTTTTTCATGCAGGAGTTGAGTATCTTAATGATGGAATTTCATTCCAAAAACTTGTATACTTGTAAAGAACCGATTTTTCTTGTGTCGTGTATTTTTTGAAACTTTTTAATATATATATATATATATATATATATATATATATATATATATATATATATATATATATATATATATATATATATATATATATATATATATATATATATATATAATTATCGAAGTCAACATATTCCTGAAATTAGAACATCTTTTGTTCGTGCAGGCTAAGAGGGTCTTAACTGTTAGGACCCAGAAATGTCCCTTTTTCCCTATATCTTTTTCTCATTAAACCTTATCATTTCCATGCTAAAATGCCTAATATATTGTTTGCTAAGACCTTTTTCCCAAGGTATGAATCATTGATCTTGCTTTTCTATTCTTATTTACTTAACATGTTTGATTGGTAGCGTTTCTCATATTTCATCCATGAATGTTCAAATAATGATCAAAATGTGTAGATTAAAGAAAAACAACCAAGTCTTGAAGAAAGATCGTTGTTGTTACACCAGTTGTTATAGTTGTGCGCCTGTTCTGCATGTTGTTACACGACTACAACAATTGTGCACCTTTCTTGGAAGTTGTTACAACTGCTGCAACAAATTCCCACTAATCCTGGAAGCTGGTATATCATTCAAATATATATCCTAAAGATGGATCCTCAAGGTTGTTACACGTTTTGGCTCACGCTAGTGATCAAGATCATTTCCAGATTTTGTGATGATAACAGATCTTTTATATCATATGAATAGCTTGAGAATCTTCTCAAGCTGTTCTGAGTTTGTTTCAACTGAATGTCTTTGTCTTTAAATAACAGAGCTTTTGTAACCATTAGGCAGTAGAGATTAGCTGTGGAATAGAGAGTGAAGTGAAGCATTTTGTATTTGAACATTTTGGCGATTTAATAAAGAAGTGATTTGAGTTTCTCCAACCTACTGTAGTGTTTTCGAGTGGATTCAGTGAGAAGGAAAGGGCCCACCTTCCTCACAGACTCCCCTCTGTTGTGAGTTTTAGATTAACTAATTTGATTGTTTATAGTTGTGTGATTTATCTATTTATGCATTGCTAGAGTACATTTGTTGTTACAGTTCAGTCCCTTTGTTAATGTGCATCAGTGTGTCTCGTGAGAGTTAGAAACAATTGTTGTATACTGCTGGAGAATTGCTTTGAAATTTAATTCCTTTTATGCATTAGATTAAATCTCTACTTTCAAGAAAAAGTAAAGAGAAGTGTGAATTCCCTTTCTGCAATTAACTAGACTTCCTTTCATCAATTAGCATAGAACTTCCTTTTGCAAGAGTAAGATAGAAAATTAGAATAGATTAGATAATATAGGATTCTTATACACTCATCAAATTCTACTCCTGGAAATTAGATTTCAATTATGCAAGTGTGACTTCAATTCTACAACAATAGATTAGAACTCCAGCTGTGTCAACAACTTGTGTTAGTGTTCATCTTTTCAATTCTGTTTCTTTTAGTGTTAGTTTACCTTACTGCAACTTGATTAGTGTTTTCTTTCATAATCTAGCATAGACTGTGCACAATTATCTTACAATAACAAAACTTCCTTGGGTTTGACAATTCATATTGAACACCTTAATTATCTATTTATTTAGACAATTAAAGTGCACAACATTTTGGCGCCATTGCTGGGGAAGATAATTATAGATTCTTGTAAGAACATTACTTTTCTTTTCTTAGGAATGAGTAGTCTGCTTGAATCTAGGAACAAGAGGACATATCCCCAAAAATACTAACCCTACAAGTGCCAGAGGACGTGGTAGAAGGAATCCTGCACTGGGAAGGCCAACCTTTGTTGATGAGATTATAGCCATAGAAGATTCTTCTTCGGGATCTATCTTTCGCCCCTGAAATCCTCCAAGAAGACATATTCCTCAGTCATCATAACTACCCCATTTTGAAACATCAATTTCATCAGGTGCTGAAGCTGAATATTTGTCACCAACAAGTCAACACGCAACACTGGAGAACATTGAAGATCAAACAAGTGTAGCTCGAAATAGGGAAAATCCAGAAGAAGCTATTTATCAAATCAACGGACAGATAGTCACTAAAGAGGAGTGGGACACCTTCCGTGTTGATTGGAGAGAAAGAGAAGGTATGGAAAATCGAGGAGATAATGAAGAAGAGTTCCACCGTGAGGATCCACTGAATAATGAAGATCAGGCAAATGATGAAAACACTATGTCTACCCTGGTCTTTTCTATTACTAATATTCCCACACAGGGGATAGCTCCTATGAAGAACATACCTCTCTCAACCCTGCCAAATTTCCATGGATTATCTATTGAGGATCCAGATGAGTTTCTGTTTGAATTTGATATTCTGTGTAGAATCTATGACTACACTACCATTGCATAGAAGCTTAAATTGTTTCCATCTACGTTGAAAGGTAACATGTTAATATGGTTCATGAGCCTTGGAGGAGAGAATATTTCAACATGGGGACAGATGAGGAAGCATTTCTTGACCAAGTACCAAGACTATTGTCGAACGAGGGAACGAAGAGAGGAACTGTTTAAGATGTCTCAGAAGGAGGATGAAACCATTGAAGATTTTGTGGAGTGACTCCAGTATAATATACAAAGATCTGGACATCCGGATGTGAGTAAGGACATTCTGAAAACTATTTTGATAAAAGGAGTTAGAGATGATTGTTTAGATGTGCTGAATATGCTTGGCAAGGGAGATATATATAAGGAATCCTATGAATACATTGTAAATATTTGTAAGAGATGCTCTTGAGGATCTACAAGGAATAAGTCAGCTACTAGGGATACCACTTTTTCAAGGGTACAAAAATCAGCCAATGGAGGGGAAAAAAGAGAAGAAATAGGTAATCTGTTAGAAGATTTCAAAACAGAAATGATTAACTCTTTTGCCTCACAAATTGACACTTTGCAGATCAAACAGAAACAAGCATAATCAGAGTAAGCATTGTCCATTTTCTGTTTGAAATGAAGAATGAAACATCCACTAAGGGAGTTCCCACTGAACATTGTCTAGGTATGTCTTATTTGTGAATTAGATCATGGTACTGACCAATGTACCTCCCTACCAAGTGTAAAAGAATCAATGGAGGAAACTAATGAGCAAGTGAAGGCTTTCTTTCTAATAACACAGAGAAGACAATGGAAGCCACGAGGTCAAGGTACAAACCCTCAATTCTCTCCTACAACACTTCATTATTGGAATAATTTGAACAATCAGCTTCAATATGGCCAAATGAATGACCCCCTCCAAATCAGATGCCACCTCCTTATCAGGATCCCAATGCATGGGTACCTACGCCCCAACAACATAATCATCAGGTTCTAGACAACCTATCCAGGAAATTTTTTTTCTCTTTCCTAGATGGATTTAGTGGCTATAACCAAATAACAATTGCTTCACAGGACCAAGATAAGACCACTGGTACCATCCCTTGTGGTACATTTTCCTACAAGGTTCTCCCATTTGTCTTGTGTAATGCACCAACCACTTTCTAGAGAGTTGTAATTGGTATTTTCTCTGATATGGTGAATGACTGTATGGAAATATTCATGGATGACTTTACACCTTATGGTACTGATTTCGATGAAGCTTTAGCTAATCTGGAAAAAGTAATCAAAATATGCATATAGTCTCATCTTTCTCTAAGTACAGAAAAGTGTCATATGATGATGAGCGAAGGTGTGGTGCTGGGACACTTCATTTCTTATGTAGGAATTCAGGTAGACCCAACCAAAATCCAGGTCATTTTGGACATTCCAACTCCATCAACTCAGAAAGAGGTAAGAAGATTTTTAGGGCATGCTAGATATTACAGGAGATTCATTAAAAAAAATTCCAAGCTTGCCTCTCCCTTATTTTTTCTATTAACAAAATATGTTGACTTTAGTTGGACTGACAATTGTGAATTGTCTTTTGCAGATCTGAAACAAAAATTGTCCACAGCTCCAATTTTGAGAGGGCCCAATTGGGCTTTTCCATTTCACATTTCTGCAGATGCCTCATATACTGCAATTGGTGTAGTTCTAGGGAAACATGAGGACAAAGATCCCTATCCTATCTACTATATCAGCAAGAACATGGCTCCTGCTGAGTTAAATTATACAGTTATAGAAAAAGAATTCCTGGCAGTAGTTTATGTAATCAATAAATTCAGGCATTATCTCACTGGTTATTCTACTTTTATTCATACTGATCATTCAACAATTAAATATTTGATGAATAAACCTATTACTAACGCCCAAGTAACAAGATGGTTGTTATTACTACAATAATTTGACATCACTATAGTATATAGACCAGGAAAAGAAAATGTGGTTGTTGATTTTCTCTCAAGATTGAATATAAATGATGATAATTCACCTATAGATGATTCCTTTCCAGATGAACATTTGTTTGCAGTATATTCTCACTCACCTTGGTATGTAGTCATTGCTAATTATTTGGTCGCAGGGAAGGTACCTCCACATCTATTCCGTCGAGAAAGAAGGAAGATTATTCAGAAGAGTGCTCAGTATAGTTGGATAGGGGGATATCTTTTCTACACAGGCTTGGATCAAGAAATCAGGAGATGTGTGAGGGATGATGAAGTTTATGATCTTCTTAAATCTTGCCATGATGGCCCTTGTGGGGCTCATTTTGCTGATAAAAGGACTGGGCATAAAATTTTGAGGATGGGCTATTTTTGGCCCACAATATTTCAAGATGCAAGGAAGTATGTCCAAGCCTGTGACAGTTGCCAATGAATGGGTCATCCAAATCATAGGGATGAGATGCCTCTCCAGCCTCAAGTGGTGTTAGAGCCTTTTGAGAGATGGGCCATAGATTTTATAGGGCCCATTTACCCACCTTCTAATCAAAAAGTCTGTATATTGGTTTGCATAGATTACATGACCAAGTGGGTAGAGGAAAAAGCACTCATCAGGGCCTCAGAAGAAGTTGTCTTAGAATTTTTGTTTGAAGATATATTTGTTAGGTTTGGATTTTCTAGAGAGTTAGTAACTGATGGGGGACCACCTTTCACATCACATAAGTTTGAAGCCCTACTCAATAAATATCATGTTTTGCATAGAACAACTTCTCCATACCATCCCTAAGGTAATGGGCAGGTAGAAAGTACAAACAAAGTCATAGAAGCTATTCTTACTAAGACAATGAGGGAACATCATAGGGATTGGTCTGATAGATTGCATGAATCTCTATGGGATTATCAAACCACTTGGAGGAACACAATTGGTTTTTCTCCTTATGAACTGGTATATGGGAAGAGCCATGTTTTTCCCATTGAGTTCGAGATCAAAACCCTAAGAACAACATCATCAGTCAATCTAGACTTGACTATGGCACAGAAGGCCAGACTGCAGTAGCTAAATGAGCTGGATGAGAAGCGTTTGGATGCTATTCATCAAACCATAGTGATTCAACAACAAAGAACCAAGTGGCATGATCGAGTCATCAAGAAGAAGTTATTCAAAAATGGATATTGGGCTCTGTTGTATGATTCACACTTTAAAGAATTTCAGGGTAAGCTACGTACAATATGGCTAGGACCTTGCGAGGCCGACACTGTTTTTCCCAATGGGACAGTCAGGTTGATCACTATTGATGGATCCAATACACAGTTACTTGCAAATGGTCATCGCTTGCGCCTGTATCTGCGTCCACTTTCCAAGGCATAATTTAAATCCATATGTACAACTGATACAAATTATCAATTTTTAAAGGGAAAAGAGCTTGCTCCTTCCCCTTCTAAACCTTAGAACTTTTTTCTTTTCAATAAAACCTTGTATATAAATAAACTCTGCGAATTTGAATTTTTCTGTTTTTGCTTAAAATTTTATGTTTTTCTAATAAATTCAGCCTAAGGGTATCAGACAGTTACTTGTGTGCAGATGAATTGATGAACAACAAGGTATATTACAGCGAGAGGAGCCAAAGGATTAGTTTTTGAAGTTTGAAAAACTTCCTAAAAAAACTAAGGGATTCTGTGTTCGACCAGGTTACATGTTGTTACACCTCTTCTCGACAAAAATGGTCATTTTACATGCTGTTACACCTCTTCCTGATAAAATGGTCATTTTACACGTTACACCATTTTCCCGACTATTTTGTCTTACATGCTATTACACTCTTTTCCGACCATTTGGCCGATTTACATGCTGCTACACCTAATTCCACCATTCCGGCCAAAATACATGCTGATACACCTACCGTTGTTATTCCTTTTCACTATTTTGCATATCACTTCACCCATTTTTCCCATTTCTTCCATTTTTCCATGATGATATGCCATTAATATTTCTTGCTCTGCTATCTTTCCATGCTGAAACACTGATGTTTTGTCATTTCCGCTGCTATATTTTCCGCTCTCTCTGTCAGAAAATGTCGCTTCATCATTACTTGACTCCACATCCACATATTTCCAGCTGGTCAACCAAAGAAAGGACTCCACCTATGCTCCACTTTTCATATCATCATTTCTCATGTTCCAGAGTCATCTCTCATCATTACAACTATTCCACGCAGATCAGATGGAGGTTGGATAGTGCATTTATTCCGACAGATCGGTTTGTGCGGTAATTTATGAGGTACTTTACTAATCCTACGTTTCAAAGTGATGTAGATATGGAAGCAAGATTTAATGCTTACCTATCGGCTATCCTAAATTCGTTGCACCATGAGCCAATCAGATTAGTTTGGGGGGGAAAGAAAATCTACGCCATCAAAATCCCATTTTATATTCACCTCCGCCACCTTTCAACCATGCTTATTTATTTGCTGAGACATTGTGTTCTTTATGCAATCTACATTCGAATTTTCTATGTCTCTGGTTTAGGTGTTGGTTTCTCCTCCTTTGTGACTATTTATACTCTAAAACGATGTCATAGGAGGATCAACTTTGAGGTATGAACCCAAAAATATGGATGCATTGTTGCTATACCCAGATGTTTACCAAAAAATTCTGCAGGCTCGATGGATTTCTTATTTTGAGAAGCTGCAGGGGTTTAATGAAGTAGAGGTATTGGAGTTTAGTCAGAATCTCACAGAAGGGTATTCAATGGTGCACAGGGTGAGGAAACTGTGGTTGCTGTGATAGGGTTGCCGACCACAGGAGAAAGGTGGTTTAGCAGAAACACACATCTCCCCGAAGCACAGAAGGGTTTTCTCATGGACGATGAGCAAGTTCAGACCAAGGACCGAGGTGTAGATGTAAGTTCCTTACCCATACCATGGCGGAAAGTATAAGAATTTATAAAAAGGTACATTACATGTGAGGGAAGATATCAAGTAGTTTATTTTTCTGATTTTATCCTACTGTCACATTTAAGACATCAACAGCTAATAAACATCCCTTATTACCTTCTTCATTCCTTGCATAATATGTCTCACTTTGTCAAGAGATCAAAGCATCCCAAGAACTGTCCTTCCAATCACAGACTGATAGGGTTGTTGATTCGTAAAGGAATGGGAATTCCTATTGACCCATTACCTAAAGTGGAAGCATAGCCAAATCCTGTGCCTCCTGTTATGGCCAAACCAGAAAAACTAAACCTTATGCCTGCAGTTGTGATTGAGCCAGCAGTTGAAAACCCAATCCCTAGACCAAGTCATGAGCCTCAGCCCTTGGCTGCAACAACAGTTAAATCCCCCACTGTAACTGCTAGTAAGTCGACTCAGAGAAGAAAACTCAAAACCAGAAGCAACTCTAACACCACTCAGAGAGGCATCAACGGAGTTGAACTAGAAGCAACTCAAAACCCTCTTGTTGCTGCGACAAAGTGTTCTAATTTTGCTGATGCTCAGACCCTGCCAGATTTTGACATCAATAATACAAAACTAAGTGAGCCGCAAATTGATCTTATGGAGATACGTATACCAGGTTTTACCTTGTGCAAGGAACTTCAAGAAACCATTTTGTCAATTCAGGCCGAATGTAAACAATTTGCAGCACAATCATCGGCTCCGCTTGATGATTATGTGCATCACTTGTTGAGTGACAAAGTACAGATTATACAAAACCCCAACATTGCAGATTTTCCTCCTTGTCTATTTGTTGAAGAATGCCCTCTTCTCCTAAATCTAGAAAAAGGAAATCCCATGTTTTTGTCTCTACATTACCTAGGAGGAGAACTAGGTCAGCAAGGTCTATTGGAGCAGCAGTCAGATGGAAGCATATGGAACAGGAAATACCCATTCTTCGCCCATTATCCTCCGTTGTTAAAGAAGTGACTGTTACACAAGAACCAGTCCCTTCCAACAATATGACTGTGACAAAAAAACCAACCTCTTCCCAGAACTTAGTTGTTACACAAGAACCAGCTACCCAGGAAGAGACTATCCCACAAGAACTAGTCATCCCAAAATTAGTTTTTACAAAAGAACCATCTATCATCAGTGTATTTGCCACACAAGAACCAGTTACACAAAATAGTGAGGATAATGACGATGTGACACTTGCTCATCTGTTTTCTCAAATTGAGAAGAAGATAAAGGGTACAGAAAATGCCAGGATCACTGAACTAATGAAGGAAAATGAAAGCCTCAAAGCAGAGTTGGATTCCCTAAAGAAGGAATTGCAGGTTGCTCGACAAAAAAACCCAGAGGAGTCAACTTTGGATATATTAGCACAGGAAGTAGCTATTATGAATGAAAATAGAGAACACATGTGCTATGAATGTGGTAATATTTATTTTCAGGCAGGGTATAAAATAGTGAAAGTACCAGTCACTGTTCATGCTGAAGAACCAGCCAAATTCTCAGTCAAGAAAGAATAAATATTACATGTATGAGAACGTGTAGGCATCAGTGGATGGGACTCAGGTTTCATTTTCCTAGTTTTTGGATTCCTCATTCAGAGTATACAAAGGGGTCAAAGGTATCAAAAGATGGTAAGGAGCAGTGGATTCAGACTTGCATATGAAGAATCTCATGATAATTATTGTCTTAGCAATTTTGCACTAGAGGAGTCACTTCCCTGATTCATATTTAGAGTAAGGATTGAATGTGGATTGCATGAGGACATGCAATATCTTTAGTTGGGGGGCATGTTAGGACCCATAAATGTCCCTTTTTCACTATATCTTTTGCTCATTCAACCTTATCATTTCCATGCTAAAATGTCTACTTTATTGTTTTCTAAGACCTTTTTCCCAAGGTATGAATCATTGATCTTTCTTTTGTATTCTATGATTCTCAAGGCTATTCAGAGTCAGTTTCAACTGAATTTATTTGTCTTTAAATAAAAAATCTTTTGTAACTATTAGGCAGTAGATATTATCTATGGAATAGAGAGTGAAGTGAAGAATTTTGTATCTGAACATTTTGGCGATTTAATAAATAAGTGATTTGAGTTTCTCCAACCTAGTGTAGTCATTTCGAGTGGATTCAGTGAGAAGGAAAGGGCCCACCTTCATCACAGACTCCCCTCTGTTGTGAGTTTTAGATTAACTGATTTGATTGTTTGCAGTTGTGTGATTTATCTGTTTATGCATTTCTTGAATACATTTGTTGTTACAGTTCAGTCCCTTTCTGTTAATGCGCATCAGTGTGTCTCATGAGAGTTAGAAACAATTGTTGTATACTGCTGGAGAATTGCTTTGAAAGTTAATTCCTTTTCTGCATTAGATTAAATCTCTATCTTCAAGAAAAAGTAAATATAAGTGTGAATTCCCTTTCTGCAATTAAGTAGACTTCCTTTCAACAATTAGCACAGAACTTCCTTCTGCAAGAGTAAGATAGAAAATTAGAATAGATTAGATAATCCAGGATTCTTATACACTCATCAAATTCTACTCTTGGAAATAAGATTTCAATTATGCAAGTGTGATTTGAATTATGCAAGTGTGACTTCAATTCTGCAACAATATATTAGAACTCCAGCTGTGTCAGCAACTTGTGTTAGTGTTCAACTTTTCAATTATGTTTCTTTTAGTGTTATTCTACCTTACTGCAACTTGATTAGTGTTTTCTTTCATAATCTAGCATAGACTGTGCACAATTATCTTACAATAAAAAAACTTCCCTGGGTTTGACAATTCATATTGAACACCTTAATTATCTATTTATTTAGACAATTAAAGTGCACAACATTAAGATGATCAAAACAATTGTTTTTTATTTAGATCGTAGGTATCGATCTCCTGTAATGCCACATATAACTCATTTGAGAAATGGTTAAGATGAGAAAAAATTATAGAATAAATAAGAGAGGTATGTATTCTAGGATTTTGATATATGTGAAGACAAAAATAGATTAAAAATAGTAAACAATAATACATACATACACACACACACACACACACACACA
>ML777630.1:455053-467557 GCA_009831015.1 Picea engelmannii | reverse complement strand
ATATATATATATATATATATATATATATATATATATATATTTGAAATCTGCATAGCCGACTCGATCTATTTCTATAGTTTCGTCAACAACTGAATTGTTTATCCTATAAAAAAAAACGTCAAAGACATAGATATAGAGGGGTATTCACAAAAATGGAGGTTTTTATAAATTTGCATACCGAACCACTAGGTTTTTCATCTCGAACTAAAATCTGAACCAACCAAGTCAGTATACACCTTGTCAATCCTGCCCAAAAAAAATGAATTCAAAAGAATGCGTGTGTGTTCTTAAGAGTATGCATGCACTCTAGGAGTGCACACACATTCTATGAGCACGCACATGCTCTAGGAACACACACGTGCTCTTATAAATCATTTTCTTCTCTGTCTCTCTCCTCCCTTTGCTACATCTACCCCCACCTCTCTATCTCCCTCTCACGCTCCCTCTCTACCCACCCTATCTTTCTCCCTCTCTCTCCCTCACACTCCTATACATGGTAAGACCTAGACATGTAAATACTTAGACATCACAAGGCGTGGAAATACTTAGAGCTAGACCTTACCTTGAAATTCCTCAGAATCTCACACCTACTCCCTCTCTATCCCCCCATCTCTCTCTCTCTCTCTCTCTCTCTCTCTCTATATATATATATATATATATATATATATATATATATATATATATATATATATATATATATGCCCCTTTGTCCCTCACTCCCCTCTCGTTGACAATTAAAATCTCAATGAGGATTTCGCCCGCAAAGTATTGTTAAAGCCTATTATTATAAGCTAGCGATATATATAATACTAGTAGGTGAGACCCCCTTGTAGATTGGAGGATCATATATGGTTCTTATTTGATTTTTATACTGTTGTTCGACACTGCTTACAAGGTTCTACATGATTGGTGAAATCTTGGTTTTATTTGCGACATAATGGCAGATGGATAATGCATGTTATATGTGGGTTATGTTGCTCTAGGCTCTAATTTCATGTCATGATAACTTATGTTTTCCATTGTTACCTTGATACTTTCTCCTTGATTCATTACTTGTGACACCTACACAAGACACATGTTAGTAACATGAAATAAGATCAAATGAAAAGAGACCTATGGAAAAATCTAAGGAAGAAACTAAACTATGCTACTATGCTACTATCCTACACTATATGCATTGAAATTAAAGAAATGGTGATTGGTCCTAACTAACCATTGTAGTGACTATACGATTTATTGAGTTGTATCAAAGAACATTTGATATGCGTTATGGTATGGTTGGAAATGGTTAAATGTGATATGGGGTGGCACATTTGGAAAGTAATGATGTTAGTTTTGATGCCTAGATTAATTGAATGGATTAATGGATGGTTGGTTGGCGTGTACTAAGTGATTAAATGAGTAAAGGATGGAAAAGATGTGCATTTACTGCATGTCACTCCATACCTCTCCCACTGGCTGTCACCCTAGCTTGGCTATTGTTCAATTGTTGTTCGATGTGGTTAAGCTCTGATTTTCAAGAAAAGGAAGAACTGCTCGACCAAGCTCGGGTTTTTAAGGCTTTTTGGTTATAGGTATGTCTTTTTCTCCATCCATAAACCCACTCTGGTTATAAAATAAATATTGGATCAATGATGTATGGGTCTGTGCTTTCCTTGAGACTGGAAACTATGTAAACTTGTGATATTTCTCTAGAATGGTTGTTTGTGTGGTTTTCGTTGAAAATGGAAAATGATGGTTGAAGTCACAGTTTCATTGATTATTCTGAGTGGTAGAAGCCATGAAGGCTCTCTATCGTCCATGTGGGTTTTTGTTGGAGGGTTCATTCGATCTAGACTTGTTGGTTGTCTCCACACAATTCTTGTCACCATGCCCGGTCGTATTTAATGTTATGGGGTCACTGGGTTTGATTTCAAACCACCTTGTGTCACTGCATATCATTTCACCTGGGTATGGGATCATTTATACTATTGGTGTCTGCATAGTTGGTTATGATAGCTATTATGCCAAGGGGCTCACTTAGGTTTGGTTTTTATTTCATGGACCTGTTTTCATATCAGTATTATTCGGGTTGATTGGGGAAAACCACGAGGGTTATGCCCTGCGTGTTCTCGGGTTATTACAGGCCAGTAAGAAGCCTCTGCTCCTATGTTCATGATCTCTCCTACCTGGTAAGGTGTCACCCTATCTTGAAAGCCATTGGTTATGTGGCATGTGTGTCCACTGTGTTGTCTCAAAGGGTTCTCACCTATTGTTGGTGGTCGAATCCAGTTCCCTGTGTTGTTTCCACAGAGCGAACCTTGATTACACAGAACTGACCCTTGATTATTCAAAGTCGTTTTGATAATGAACCAGTCGGGTATAACGTTGACTAGTATGAGATGGTGAAGTAGCATTGACAATGGTGATTATTGGTTCGTCTCTGTTAATAGAATTGACAGTGGTCTTTATTATGGGTAGATAGTCACTACATTATTTATGACGACAGTTGAATTGATAGCTCAACATGTTTAATTGGTTTGTTTGAGAACAAAATTGGATACACAGTCACTACCTCTTGTGTTGTTATTGGATTGTTAACCCAACATTATTTTATGGTGGATTAAGTCACAATGATGCTTCTTGCGTTATGCATTGGTCTGTGTGGGCTTCCTACAACATGGTATAAGTCGAATAAATGATTACTATTACTGTGTGTTTTGATCGCCAATCGAGAGTATTGGAATTTAAAAATCGTGATAGTTGTGACTTGGCTTTCTGTTATGTATGTTTTATGGATATCGTGCATTGCATCAACGATGGGCATGAGTTTTATAACAATATGGTTTCATTACAATTTAAATGTTGAATTTATTATAGGAATGGAATTGGGCACGGTTTTAAAAGGAACTGGTGTCTGTGTTGTTTTGAAGAATTAATTTGTGGACAATGGTTGATGGTTTGGATGCCGAACAGAGTCAATACAAATGGCTGTGTGTTCATTGGGACTATTTTAAATGTTCAAAAGAAGAAGTAAGATTAAACAAAATTCTTTTACAGGTTGTTTTGGAAAGCATATTATTTTTAGTATGATGACATTGTGATTAATTAAAAGTGTTAGGGATTTAAATTTGAATAGTGAGCAAGTTTAACACATAGTAATGGTTAAATTACACACAGTGATTGTTCAATTGATCACAACAATTGTTTGGTTAGTGTTGAATCATTTGCATTAAATACATAATTGTTTGATAGATTACTTAATTGATTTTATGAACAATATCTGCTCTTTTTCCCTACCATTATTTCACTTTTTGCTAATTACAATCCCCTCGCCTTACCATATTCATTATTCACTCCCTATTCCTAAAATGTAATCACAGTTAAGAGGAACTCTGTATTGTAACAATTTGAAACCATAGTCTCTTGGATGGACTATAGTGATATGTTCTTTGGTTTACATTACAGTTGATTGTTTGTTGTCTATGAGCAGTAACCGTGATATTTTCCCCCTCATTTTAACATTTTTCGCTCAATACAACCCCCTCTCACATCCTAGAACCTTTATTCACCCCCTGCTCATTGACAACGATTAAACAATTTGTATGGATTAGATTGCAAGAGTCTGATATGTTGCCGAGCCAAAATTTATTTCATATTTTAAAAGGAGTTGTCATGTATGGTTGTTAAAAAACTATTTGCTAATCAATCATGCATCCAGGAATGAGATTTTTCATCTGAGGTAGCCATGGTAGAAGTAACCGAGAAAGAGGTAATTGGAATAGGGGCCCTAGAAGGCCAAGATTTTCCATTCACTTTGATGTTGACTCACAAGAGTTAGGAAAGCTATTTCAAGATGGGTTTTTTAATTGAATTGGGAAAGGAGTGGTCCAACCTAGGCGTGAAAGGCCTCCCTTCCAAGCTCCATAGGCCCCTAGTGGCCCTGTGCATCTTCATATCTCACTACAACCTGAAGTTCCATAAAATGATGGATGGGAAGAGATTGTCCACTCGACAGTCTCCCAACATCGTGGCTGGCCCAATTTGTCTGTACCTTCTTCCCCACCTATCAATCAGATTGTCCAAGTTTCCCTTGTCCACTCACCAGTTTAGTCTTCCCATGTGAGTAAAATATTGAAAATTGAGGCCCACCATACCCCTGACAAAGGAAAATCCATTGTTGCCCCTTCCTCAACCTCCAATGACTTTGATAAATCCGTGTCCTCCCAGATGCATTTGAGGGACGATTTCTCTCATGTGATCAACGTGATTAGGCCAAAAGGCTCAGCACAGCCTAAGGAAAATTCAGAGAAATCAAAAGGTGACAACAACAATAAAGGAAGGATTGCCTCTCAGAGTGGGAAATATGGATTTTAATTTTAATTTTATTTATTGTTGATGACAGTTGACTTTAGAAATTTTGGACAGCATGCTATTTTTGGATATATGAGTATGGGATTTTTCAGTTTGAATAAGATGCCACAACCACACTGTGGCATGTGTCCTCTCCTCTTAACCTAACACCTGTTACTCGTCCACTTCCGAATTTCAAAGAACATCTCCCTAGGTTTTCGGGAAATAACATTGTCACTACAAATGAACACCTAGTGGCATTTTCTAATGCGTGTCACAATATAGGAGTCAATGACAATGATACTTGCATGCGCTTGTTCGACAATTCCTTGGAAGAAAAGGATGCGACCAATTTCTTTGACCTCCCTCCTAAGATTCTATCCACTTGACAGGTGTTAGTTTATTGGTTCATATCCACCTATGGGCAATCCAAAATCCTAGTTGAGCAGTTACGGGAGTACAATAACATCACCTATAAGGATGGTGAGACCATCAAGTCTTTCAAATTGTGTTTAACCAAGCTATAAAATCAAATCCATGAACTCATTCGAAATCATAACCAAGCCTATTTCATGCATTAATACAATGAATTAACTTCTCCCTATCATCATAGGCTTGAGGAAAAATCCATTGATAATCTCGGTTCCTCTCTGCATGCTTGTTTAGATTATGAAGAACAACTCGAAAGAACATGTCTTTCCCAGGGAGAATTAGTTAAACAGACAGACATGTCTGCCCTCTTACATCTAGTACAAGATATGAATAATCGTATGATAGTGTATGAGAGAAAGGGAAATGTCTCCCCTCTAACCCCTGGAGCTTCATCCTCTTTTGCACCTCCCTTTAGAAACCCAATTGAAAATATTTTTTAGCCTAAAGCTATCTTGCCTCAAAGTTGGTGTAATTTCTATGAGGAACACCACGAGGAAGCCACATGTGAGATAAGGAAGAGTTCTAGAGATAAGATCTTTGGTAAAATACTAGAAACTACCATCACGGTCCTAGATTTTGCAGAGGCAGAAGATGTCATGATCATCAATACTAGGAACAAATCCTATGCTCCTAAAGGAAAATTTGATCCTCCCCACAATTCTTCTAGCTCGAGCTCATTGTCACCAACTAATACTGTTCAGGTTCCTAAGGTTCCTGATAGTCAAGGAATTACCTCCCCTCTCCCCTCTTCCAAATATAATATTTTGAATCAGTTTGCCAACATCAAAGAAGATGTAACCTGTTAGCACCAGAAGTCACCTTCAGATTGTAGAAACGGTGAGGTCGATACCCATCAGTGTTTGGGGTGGATGTTGGTTTAAATGTGGATGGTCGATGGCCAAAACTCAACAACATGAAAGATGTTCAACACAGAACTAGACAAGAAATGCACAGGGAAGTGAGGGCCACATTAACTTCACTTAGTAAATTGAGTTAAAGTGAGAGCAGAGGGAAGACTTAGGAGAAAGGGTGAAAGAGGCTTCTCTGGGCATCAGGCCTTCCAGTAGATCAGAGAAGAAAACCCAAGCTCAAGAGAATTATTGAGCTCAAATTCAAACACCAAAATATGTGTACAAGGGACACAGTTACAACTGCGGTATGATCAAACCTCCATCATGTTGCAACTGCAACAACTCTACTGGATCCTCCATGCCCAAGCCATTCAATGTGAGAAGGAAACATATACACAAGGAAATGAATAAAACTGACCACAATACTGTTGTAATCAAACTTCCATTACAGTAGAATAATGATCCTCGACTGGATAATCCATGCCTGAGTGGTTTAAACAACTTTTACAAACAAAATGGAAAGAGGGAAGTTGACTTCTATTAACATTAAAGTCTCAAGTCGATTGCATAACCAGAGAACAACTCTGGCAGAACAAAATTACAGATTGGGAGCTCTTCTCAACCAAAGACCCTTTACAAAATAACAGAACTCGATACATATACTCAAAAAAAAAATTCGCCTAGCAGAGGCATGCTCGAGCTTCCATGGCACGATGTCTTCTTAGTAAAAATGTGTAGGTATTCCTTTGTTAGACACAACCTCAGTTAGTATGGGCTTTGCAAGAAAAATCCATCCACACATGAATTCTGACCCAATAATCTTCCTCCACGGCCAGTCCTTTCTGTCTTTCCATTCATAGACTGAGCTGAGGTTTCAACTACCATAACCTACCTCCATTAACTGCTTCATCGGGATTAGAACAAGGCTTTGAATGCCTAGGGAGATTCTACGGGACACTAGTGGTGCTTCAAGTCAACCCGACAATCTTGAAACCGTGATGATTTTACTCTGTAAAAAACGCAGGTGTTTTCAGCCTTGGGAGCAGACTTGGAAAATTTTGCACATTTTCCTCACATGCGAACTCAGGCCATGACCCTTCACTTAACTTCACAGGCTCTTCAGGATTTCTCCCTTCAGGAATCCTCATATTAATTGACAACAGAAACCCCAACTCCCGACTTACAAAATCAATGCGCCCAGATCGACGGTTGGATCTACTATGTATCCGACGACTGAGGGTCCTCGCGATGGGCCCCAACCTTTCCCCCCGAACCCGCTTTCCTCATTACCATGGGTTGTGACCTTGGTCCCACTTCCTTGGCGCTTCATGACCTCTCATTTCAGCAGTCTCCTCATCGCTTGACTCCAGATCTCCCGATACCTGAATCAAAAATCTCTAAGAAATGGGTGCTAGCTCCTTTCCTGGGCCCTCTTCCATATGAATCTGGGTTGTGACCCTGGGCCCACTCTCGAGCACTTCATGATTTCACGCTGTGAAAACTTGCACTGTGCTCCATTCTCAAAAATTTGATTCACAAAACTGTGAACCTATTGATCCAGTGCCACGTGCCCCTTTGGTTGAATGACTCAGATCCATTCCACTTTTCGGGTTTCGGGACTTCATGCTTCATGAGGTTGGGATTTAGACTAATTTCCCTCTCTTGATTCCCGATTCTTCGAACTCTGACTTCGCCAGATCGATAGTCCACGCTTTCCTCGATCCAGCGGCTAGGATCGACTCGCGAGTTCGAACTTCGCGATTCCTCATGATTCTTCCCTTTGACTTTTCCACTCCATGAGTCAGCATAATGTTGATTTTATGCCACCTGTCCCCTTCCTTCATATACCCCAATTTTGGATAAAATGCATATGGTGGGTTTTTTGAACTTCTTTTCTCGCATTTTCTCCACCCAAGGGACAAATCCCTAGGGAAAACACCCCCTTACGATTATATGTGCTAACATTAGGCTCCATGGGGGATAGAGTCCTCCCTACGAGGCTCTAAGATCTCCTTTTTCAATTTCAGTCGCCTTCTTGTTGGGCTATGGAGTCAACCTCAAAACACCCTGCTGAGGAATAAAAGCCGATAGGTAAAAACTAAAATAAACACACATGCTCCAAGGAGCTTATTTATGTACAGTCCTAAACTAATAAATGTTTACACAGTGCTAGGTGAAAGCAAACTTCCACCATATCCATTCAAGTAACTTCCTAACTGGTAGCTCCTTCACTCTATCGATGATTGATAATAGATACTACAATTGTGACACTAGAATGGTTACATTCTTCAACTTCTCTCCAAAGGTTGAAGTTGAGATAAATTTGGGTGACTCCTATATATGAAGGAATCAAAGCTCCATGTACTCGCTGATAGGCTCATAGAACGAGTGAAAACTCTCAAAAATTTGTAACAGATAGCCTTCCTTGCTACATTGCTACTCACACATGGCTGAATATCCCTGGTAGGCATGCGTGGGTGAATATTCGATGCAGGATGACTGGTCCCAGGCGATGGCTTCTTGCGGATAGGATCTGGACAAGAGACAAACTGCCCCTTCTATTGCTCCTTTGGTTCTTCTTCTTGGCCCTCCCAAGGGTCAAATTCATAATCATCATAAACAAGACCCATGGGAATTCTCTACTCTTCATCATGCCACTCAGGATGGATGATTTTCTCATGGTAATTTTCTTTAATGAATAGAGAACAAGGGTCTATTGTATGTTCTTTGAAATCCTGCATATCCATCTTAGGATTTGATTCGTAGCTGTCATATATAGGCTGGCTACTCCCTAGGTCAAAAAATTGTGATGCAGGGCTCTGCTGCTCTTCATCTTAATAATCATCAAAGCTAGGTATAGCAAGCACCTCAGGAGAATAATGCAAGGCCTCTACAACTATGAAATATTAACTATCATCCTCAGTAGATATGCCAAGAACATCTGTCTCAAGGGATGAAAAATACTCTGTGCTTTCTTCAGATTCCAACCTTTCTAGTTTGGCAGAGAGATATTTTACCAGCTCCATTACTTCACCCAAATAATCTTCATATTCCTCATGGTCCTCATCCTCACAACCTTCATTAGACACAACCATATATTGACCATGGCCTTCACATTCCTCACAACAATTATGACATATTAACTCAGAGGAATAATACCTTTGACAATGCTTATTAAAAGATGCATGAAACTATTCCAGGGAGGAGATGCTAGCAGGGGGCAAGGAACGATACCACTCATGGGCATCCCCATCCAATGAGAACATGACCATATTCAATAAAACATCCTCATGATGTATCTCCCACTGATGCATGACTTCATGAAACTCATGGAGATGTCGAGCAGGGTTTTCCTCTTTTCTCTCTCTAGATATGGGAAAATCATCACCCCATTCATCGATGGTAGGAACATTTGGAAAATTGGGAACAATAGAGAAATCAAAGGAGAAAACCTCTGAGCCAGGATTTTGTTCATTTTGAACCAGTGGAGTCGTCAATCGATTCTTTAATCATGGATTCGCTAGGTGAAAGATATGCAGCATGAGTGTTTCTGGTCTTTGTTCACCATTAACGACCAAATCTGATCGTTGTGTTTTCCCAGGGGGTTGTAGCTATAAGAAGCCGCACTACAACAGTGGAGTCGAGACAGTGGATTCACCTCAGTGGAGTCGCCATGAGCAAGCACAATCTTCAAAGGTCCTGATGTCTAATGCACCTTCAGGATCAGAAGTTCGTTGTCGTTCTACCCAGGGAAAGGTCTTCAATTCATTCCTCAACAATGACGCCATAAATGTTAGCACTGGAAGTCACCTTCAGATTGAAAAAAAGGAAATACTGATACCCATCAGTGTTTGGGGTGGATGTTGGTTTAAATGTGGATGGTCGATGGCTAAAACTCAACAACATGAAAGATGCTCAACACAGAACTGGACAGGAAGTGGAAGCCACATTAAATTCAGCCAGTAAATTGATTTAAAGTGAGAGAAAAGGGAAGAATTAAAAGAAAGGGTGAAGTAGACTACTCTAGGCATCAGACCGTCCAGTAGCTTAGAGAAGAAAACCCAATATCAAGAGCTTTCTTGAGCTCAAATTTAGACACCAAAATATTTCTACAAGGGACACAGTTACAACTGTAGTATGATCAAACCTCCATCATGCTGCAACTGCAACAGCTTGACTGGATCCTCCATGCCTGATCCATTCAATGTGAGAAGGAAACAAATACACAGGGAAATGAATAAAACTGACCACGATACCACTATAATCAAACCTCCATTACAACAATATAATGATCCTCGATTGGATCATCCATGCCCGAGTGTTTTAAACATATTTTATAGACAAAATGGAAAGAGGGAAGTTGAATTCTATTAACATGAGAGTCTCAAGTCAATTACAGAACAAGAGAATAGCTTTGGCAGAACAAAATTACAGATTGGGAGCTCTTCTCAACCAAAGACCCTTTACAAAATAACAAAACTCCATACATATACTCAAAAAAAAAATTCGCCCTGCAAAGGTGTGCTCGAGCTTCCATGACACGAAGTCTTCTCAGTCATATTGTGTAGGTATTACTTTTTCATATGCGACCTCAATTAGCATGGGTTTTGCAGGAAAAATCCATCCACGGGGAAATTCTAACCTGACAATCTGCCTCCACAACCTGTCCTTTCTGGCTTTCCATTCATAGGTCGAGCTGAGGTTTCAGCGACCAGAACCTATCTCCATTAACTGCTTCATCAGGATTAGAACGAGTCTTTGAATGCATAGGTATCTTCTATGGGATGATGGCGGTGCTTTGAGTCAACCCGACAATATGTTGGAAGATTGGTTGTTGTCATTGAAGTCAACCCTAGTCATGGGTTTTGGACGGCAAGATTGATAAAGGTATTTGGACATGAAGAACAATGCACATGCATATACAACACCCATGAATGGATAGTATACATCATGCTATTTCCGGTGGTATGTGGCATGTCACGTGGATCCTCATGGTTGAGGAGAAATGGATTCTTGAAGATGACAAAGTGAATTGAAGAAGGAAGTACATGCAGGCCCTAAAAATAATTAAAGAAAAGAATTACAAAATAAGAAAGTGTCAGGTTGGCCCTAATGTTAAAAGGAAGTGACATAAATGGTATAAATAAACATCATTATACATTCATTTGATACAAGTCGAATTTCAGAGGTAATAAGAAGATAAGAAGGCCAGATTTCAAGGGAGGATGAAGTATTTTGGTGATGTGTTCTAAGGTATGTTATTTTCAGGTCATCTTACCATTTTTGCTATAACTTTTTTTATAGAACGATTCATATGGTGAAATTGCTATGGTATTGAGAAGACATATCAAGGTACCTCTGGTAAACATTTTAGCTCTTGATTCTCTATAATTATGGAGATACACTCTATGAAATATAGGGTTTCTGACTAGTCCTGAAGCTAGTCAATAAACAGGTGTTCCGGGTAAAACAGTCATAAATTTTTCATATAGAATCCAAATGAAGTGGGACCACTTCCATTGGAAAGAGTACTGACTGTAGTTTTGTGTGTGTGAGTTTAAGAATTGGATGTTAAATATTGAGCATAGGGCATGCTGTACAAATTGGATCTTCTGAACAGACCAGAATTGAATAAAGTCTACCATTCTTTCTATAACCTCTTTTTGGAGAGGATTCAAGGAGTGAAAATTGGAGGAGTTTCAGAGAATACATTGAGTAATATTATCTACAGGATCAGAGTAATCCAAGAATTTCATAAATTGAAGAAGTCTCAGGAAGCATTATGAGGTTCTATGTGATGATTGGTTGATGGTGATGATTTAATGTAAATTTTTATTATCTCTCATATATTCTTGGGTGGAAGGAAGGGGAAAGGATGGACAGTTCAACTCTCTCTTTATATTGGAGGATTGTATCTTCCTCTTGGATGTTTATCTCTCCCTCTACATTTGGAAGCTATAGCTACCTTTGGAAGTCATTACTTCCCTTGAACAATAAACTATTGATTATTTCTCATATATTGTGCATAGTGTATTATGGTGTATTGGTGTAACTCTTATGTTATTGTTCATTGCTTATTGGATATAGTTGAATGGTTTAAGTATAAGTTGAAAAAGGTTTTAAATTGTACTTGATACTGATTCACCCCCCTCTCAGTATCAACAATTGGTATCAGAGCGGGTTACCTTCAGTACAGTTTAACCACTGGAAGGAATATCCTATGCAGAAATGGAAGACAACATTCCAAATGGGATTCCACTATTTGATGGAAGAAATTTTGAATACTGGAAAAATAGAATGGAAACTTACCTGAAAGCTCTTGGGGCAGATGTTTGGTTCTCATTTGCTTCAGGATATAATGCTTTGAAGAAACCAAAGACTGCAGCTCAGAAGGAAGCAAAAAGGAACAACAAACTAGCAATAGATACCATCCTGGATGGATTGACAGATTTAGTGAAATCCAAGGTGGAATCATGTGCATAAGCAAAAGAGATTTGGGACAAGCTACAAGACCTTTATGCAAGGGAAGAAGTAGAAGAAGAAGAAGAAGTTAAATAAGATTACAACATCTCATATTTCAAAGAAGAAAATAGAGGTCAATTTTTTTTCTTTAATTGTGAAGGAGTAGGACATGTTGAATTTGAATGTCCTCATCCAAGGATTGAAAGAGATGACAATGAAGAAGAAGATAATTATAAATTAGAAATGATTCAACAAGAAGATGAGAATCTAAAAAAATTGAAGCTTGTTGAGATTGAAAATAGCAAGCTCAAAGACACACGTAGAAAACTAAGAAGTGAATTGGTTAGTTGTGAAAAGACAGTTGTAATCTTGAAGAAACAATTAGAAGACTTTGAAAAACTAAGAGAAGAAACCATTTCCTTGAAAA
>ML777630.1:382525-433982 GCA_009831015.1 Picea engelmannii | reverse complement strand
TCAATGGTTCAGATCACATGTTGATCTGACGGTTGCGATCATATCATAAAATCTCATATCGCGATTTCGGGGTTTTCGTTGTCATTGTTTTTTGCATTTGGAAATCGCGATCCCCGATTCTCCGATGGCTTATCTCCCTCACAACTTCTGCATATTTGACAGTTGTCGGGGTTTGCTTCTAATCTGACGGCTTAGATCACTTCTTCTCTGCGCTTAACTCCTGCGTTTAATATCTACGCAGCTTCTCCCGATCCAACAGCTGTCGGGATTTCCGAGTGAGATCCGACGGTTCTCGGTCTCTTTCCTATGCTTCGTGCGCATATAAGACTGCTATTCCTCCTGAGCTTGATTTCCTTTGTCTTCTGTTTTCCTGTCATCTTCACTGTTGTACTTGCCATCAATGACAAGCATAACACTTTCCAACAAAGCATACTAAGGTATGATCTTTGAGTTTTTGTTGAGATAATTCAGTTTTCATTCATTCTTTAATTTATTCAAGGCGTAACTCTCTTTTATGATAGCAGGGTCTTATTGTAGACATCAAGATTCAGAGCTGAATTACATCATTTAGACACTTGTTTTTCAGAGGTGTTGATCTATCTTTGATAATCTATGTAGACTTGTCTGTTTGTGAATTAGTTTTCATGACTGACAAAGGCTAATGTGTAGAGTCGAGTGGGCAGCAATCTGTGGCAAGCTGATCCAAATTTTAGAGTTCAGTTTTTTGATTTTCTGTCAGAAGTCCTTTTGTATGTTTCATCGGGGACGTCTAAGTTTGACTTTGGTCCAAAACTTCTTCATGAAATTTTGTAAAGAGAATGACTCTTTAATGAATTGGAATGAAATAAAGGATTTTTTTATGTCTCATCTGTCTTGATTATCGACTTGGTGTCTTTAATTCTGTCTCTATATTTATTTCAACATCTGTTATATTCAGAAAAACACATAAATAAGGAATTTTTAGCAAGCTTTTATTTATAAAAAACCAGCTTAAGCACTTGTAATCGATACTTGCGAGTTAGGATATTAACTTTGATGGCTATAAACATAGGGTGATATTCCCGTCTATTTTTCTTTAGCCAAGAAGAATCTGAAAATGGTTGAGTAAGATAATTTCATATATTTTCCTCAACACCTCTCTCTTCCACCTTTCTTCCACCCTTTCTCTCTCTCCTAGTTGTTAGTCTCAGTACCACTCTCTCTGCCCCTCTTTCTGTCTCTATTCCCCCTCTATGTCTCCCTATGTATCCCCCCCTTCCTCTCATTCTCTCTCTACCCCCCTTCTATGTCTCCCTCTCTGCTTCCCTTCCTCTGACTATCCCTCTCTCTTTCTCCCTCTCATCCCTCTCACACTCTTTCTATACCCCTCCCATTTGTCTTTCTCTCTCCCCCCCTCCTCCCTCTATGTCTCTACCCATCCTCATTTTCAGACTCTCTGCCCCTCTCACACTCTCTCTCTTTCACCCTCATCCCTCTCTCTCTCCCCCTCCCACTACCTCTCCTCTATATCTGCTACATCTACCCCTCTCTCCTACATTTACCTATGTCTCTACCTGCCTCTCTATTTTCCTCTCTCTCCCTCTCACACTCTCACACACTCTCTCTACTACCCCTCTATGCCTTTCTCTCTCTCCCTCCCACACACACTTTCTACCCCCTATATTTCTTTCTCTCTCTCCCTTCCACACTCTAACAAACTCACTCTCTACCTCCCCTCTTTTTCTTCATCTCTCTCCCTCCCTCACTCTCACACACATACTTTCTATCCCCCCTCTATGTCATCATTTCTCTCCCTCCCACACTCTCTCACACACACTTTCTATCCCCCATCTATGTCTTCTTGTCTCTCCCTCCCACACTTTAACACAATCACTCTCTACCTCCATCCTTTGTCTACCTCTCTCTAACTCCCCTCTTTTTCTACCTCTCTCTACCTCCCCTCTTTTTCTACCTCTCTATTCCTCCCACACTCTCACACACACACCTTCTATCCCCCATTTATCCCTTTTTGTGTCTCTACCCCCCATTTTTTCTATCTCCCCCCTTCCTCTCACAATCAGTCTCACTCTCTCTCCACCCCCTCCTCCCACCCTCTCTCTCTCCACCTCTCTCCCACTATATCTCCACTCTCTCTCTCATACATCTACCCCTCGCCACTATCTCTCCCCCCTTCCTCTCACTCTCCCTCTAACTCCCTCTCACACACTCAAACACTCCTTGTCCATCTCCCCTCTCTTTCTTGGTCTCCCCCGCCTCTCACACTCACACATTCTCTCTCTACCCCACTCCTCCCTCTATCTCTCCCCCTCCGTCCAACTATCTATCATGTCTTTCTCTCCTACATCTACCACGTCTTTCTCTCTCTCATTATTGTTAGTCTCACTCTCACTATATCCCCCTCCCTCTCTCTCCTCTACTCTCCCCCCATTTCTCTCTTTATATATCTCTAACCCCCCTCCCTATATCTCCCCCCTTCCTCTCACAATCTCTAACCCCCCTCTCAGCTCTCTTTGTCTCCCTATGCCTCCCTCTCACATACTCAAACACTCCTTGCCCATCCCCCCTCCCTTTCTTTCTTTTCCCCCCCTCTCACACTCATACATTCTCTTTGTACCCCCTCCTCCCTCTATCTCTCCCCCTCCCTCCCACTATCTATCCTCTCTTTTTCTCCTACATGTACCACCTCTTTATCTCTCTCAGTGTTGTTAGTCTCACTCTCACTATATCCCCCTCCCTCTCTCTCCTCTAGTCTCCCCCCATTTCCCTCTTTATATATCTCTACCCCCCTTTCCTCTCACAATCAATCTCACTGTCTCTCCACCCCCTCCTCCCTCGCTCTCTCTCTCCCCCTCCCTCCCACTATCTCTCCACTCTCTCTCACATATATAATGCTCCCCACTATATCTCCCCCCCCTTCCTCTCACAATCTCTCTACTCACTTTCTTTGTCTCCCTCTCCCTCTTTCGCACACACTCAAACACTCCTTGTATAGCCCCCATCTCTTTCTTTCTCTTCCCCCCTCTCACACTCACACATTCTCTCTCTACCCCCCTCCTCCCTCCATGTCTCCCCCTCCCTCCCACTATCTCTTATATAATTATCTCCTACATATACCACCTATTTCTCTCTCTCTCTCTCTATTGTTAGTCTCACTCTCACTCTCTCTTTTCCTCTCTTTATCTCTCCCTCCCTGCCTCCTTCTATTTTCCTAGTTAGTGGATTGGATATCATTTATTAACAATCAATGTTTGAAACCCTCTATCTATCCCCCCTCTTCAACTCTTTCCCTCCCTCTCTCTCTCTCTCTCCATCCATCTATTTCTCTCCCTCCTCCCTCCCTCTCTTTCCCTCCCCCCGCCCTGTCTCTCTCTCCCCCACTCCAAGTATCCTCATCTCTCTCTTTGTCTCTCTCTCCCTTCCTCTTCCCCTTTGTTCCTCCCTCCCACTATATCTACTCTCTTTCTATCCTACATCTACCACCTCTTTCTCTATCTCCTTTTTGTTAGTCTCACTCTCACTCTCTCTCCCACCTCTCTCTCTATACCCCCCCCTCTTGGTATTCCTCTCCCACCCTGTCACACTCTAAAACAATCCATATCTACCCCCTTCTCTCTTTACCTCTTGCATCTAACGCTCTCTCTCTTGCTCCCTATATCCACTTCCCTCTCTTTCCCCCACTCTCCCCACCTTTCAATCATTTCATCTATCTAATCCCCCTTCCCTCTCCCCCCCCCTTCCTCTAACTCTCTCACTCTCTACCCCCCCTATCTATCTCCCTGTCCCTATCTCCCACTCGCACACTCTCTTTCTTCCTCTCTCTACATCCCCCCTCCCTACACCACAAGGAAAGAAATGGCCTTGACCTAGACATGTCAATACCTAGACCTAAATCTATACATAGAAACACCTAGACATGGAAAGACCTGTAGCATGACCTAGACCTAGAAGATGACCATAATGTAGACCATGACATAGACCTAGACCATGACATAGAGCTAGACCTAGATTTAGATAATGACCTAGAGCTTGACGTATACTGTGATCTAGACCATGACATAGAGCTAGAGCTATATTTAGACGATGACCTAGAGCTTGATGTAGACCATGACCTAGACCCCCTAGCTCCATCTAAGCCTAGGAATAAATTATACTCAACCCTTAACCCCCTCTACACTCAAGCCTTGAGTGCACTATGAATATACCTTTTGTACAACCCTTGCACCCACATCACCCACATATTGGTTCTCTAACCATTTCTCTATCCTTGAAAACACTTTCAATCCTAACCCCTTAGGCCTTAGTTGTCCCCATACCCTTATACATCTTTATTCTTAAATATTTTTGGTCTATAATAAATGATATATCTGTTGCATTAAGAGAGGGCACACTCTCTTGTGTCTTGATTGAGTTCTTGATTGAGTTGTAGTTGTTAGTACTTTATGCTCAGTAGGAATGAACACACACTTTAGTGCACACGCATTCTAGGAACAACATTTTAGAATATGCAAAGATACATTTCTTGTTGGTACTATGTTATTAGTGGTTGATTTTTCTAAGAACTACACCCTTCAACCGCAAAATGAGATTCAAATCCAATATTATCACTTAGAGTATCACTTCTACATAAGTGATGATCAGTGCCATGACTTAGCCTACGCACAACATTATTTTCAGTTATTCTAAAATCACCTTAAGGAGAAGAACATACACATGTATCAACAATGGATTTGGTCAGATGGCTGCATAGGCCATTTCAAAAAAGCTAGTGTATTTCAATGGTTATGTATGTTGCACAAAAAAATAAAGGTACCACTCATTTAGAACTATTTTGAGTCTGGGCATGGGAAAGGGGAGCATGATGGAGCAGGTGCATGCATAAAAACATCATTACGTAGGAAAGAAATGAAGTTAAAAACTACTTCCCTCATTTGAGATGCAAAATCCATTGTTGAATGGTGTTCTTTAGTAGTGGGAGAGGGAATAAGAACCCATGAAGAGCAATCACAAAGGAAAGGACATGTACATAGATATTTTTTGGAGGTGGTTGATGTAGATCGATTACAGTGGTATGAATGCAAAACAATCCAAGGCACTCATTCATTCCATTCAGTTGGAACATCAGAAAATGAAATAGTTGAAATATGGACGAGAAAAATCTCTTTCTTCTATGGTCCATGTAGTAGTAATGAATGCGATGATTGTGAATCGAAAAACCAAGTTGATAGATGGGATCGTGTATCAATCCCCATTGGTCAACATATAACTATGGAATTATCCCAATTGGAGGTGGACCAATCTAATATTTCAGCAGATTATGATCATGTCTCAGATCTTGTACTATCAGGTTTGTTGAATCCTTCTATTAAATTTTGAATAACTAACATCAATGTTTTATTCTTTGTTCATTTAGTGGACTCAAATTTTGGCACTCCATTTTTTACAGGGCACATATACATAGTGGTTTCCCCAAGAGATAATGAATGGAACACCGATTATTGGTTGGCATGATTCTTAGAGGGAAACAAGACCCTCATGCGATTAGTAACATACTCCAAAGGCATTGAATTTTTGATTGGGTCGATGGTTATTAAAGGAGAATATTTGACACAGGATGAAAGAACACGAAATAAAGGTGGTTATGTATTTCAATATTGTAAACTAGGTCAAGTTTTATACCACTTTAAAACTTGGTTATTGGTACAAACCTCCAACTATAAACAATGCCAAGTAATAACTCATCAAAGGTACAATACTTCTTGCCTTACTCTGAGCATGAGAAGCTAATAGAGACTGTTAGTGTCAAAAGTGATGCCGATGGTCTACTTGAATGAACATAGGTATGTAAAAGGAATAATTTTGTCTTCATTTTATGGTTGTTATGGTATTCTTATATTTCCATGCCTTACCTTTCCTTGTCATGCCATGCCTTTCATTTCCTTGTCACGCCATGCCATGCCATGCCTTTCCTTTCCTTCACTTTCCTTGCCTTGCATTGTCTTTCCATGCCTTGCCTTGTCTTTCCATGCCATGATATGCCTTCACTTTCCTTTCCTTCACTTTCCATTCCTTCACTTTCCTTTCCTTCACTTTCCATATCTTCACTTTCCTTTCCTTCACTTTATATGGTATTCTTGTATTTCCATGCCTTACCTTTCCTTGTCATGCCATTCCTTGCCTTTCCTTGTCACACCATGCATTGCATTGCTTGGTAATTCCATGCCATTTAATGCCTTCGATTTCCATGCCATGCCTTGCATTTCCTTCGCTTGCCTTTCCTTCACTTTCCTTGCATTCCATTGTCTTTCCATGCCTTGCCTTTCCTTGCCATTCCATTACATTCCTTCACTTCCCTTGCCTTTCCCTCACTTGCCTTACCTTCACTTTCCATGCCTTCACTTTCCTTTCCTTTCTTTCACTTTCCTTGCCTTCACTTTCCTTTCCTTCACTTTCCTTCACTTTCCATGCCTTCACTTTCCTTCCCTTGCCTTTACTTTCCTTGACTTCACTTGCCTTTCCTTTCCTTCACTTTCCTTGCGTTGCCTTCACTTGCCATGCCTTCACTTACATTTCCTTCATTTTCCATGCCTTCACTTGCCTTCACTTCACTTTCCTTCACTTCACTTGCCTTGCTGATCTAGATTTTATGAGCAGAACGAAATGAATAAAGATTATTATCAAAAGATGCTTAACACATAATAACAGGTCTACAGTATGTTAGCACAAGAATTTGTAGCTAGAAGAGCCCTGCCTCTCCATAAGCAACTAAATAACATCTACAGGCTAAACATAGGATTTGAATATCAAAATAGAAAGATCAAGGAAGAATTGCAACAATTCAAGGATGAATTGTCCCAGAGGAATGTGAATGTTTTGATAGAAGCTTCCATTGAAAGAGAGGAACTAGTAGTGAACATGAGCACACCTACAGTCAATAATACCACCCCTGGAAAAGAAAACATGCTGCCATGATACAAACTAGCTCTCCTTCAACCAGGAGGATTGATAGGTTGATGAAATAGCTATGGGATATAAGCTTCATTTTTTAGAGTGGTCTCTTTTTGCAAGAATAAGTGATCAAGGATGTATTATTTTTTTCCACCTATAGAGGCATGTACAAGATTCTAACCTATTAGATAAAAGTTCTTGATTAGTCTCATCATACAGAAGAGAACAGACATTCTGTATTTCCATGGTGTTGTGGAATCATCTATATAGCATGGCCTGCCATTTTGCTACCTAAAATGCTACCAAATATCCTAAGCTATGTAACGATGGCGCTACTGAATTCGCAGGGATATATTACAGTGGCACTACCAAATTATTTTTTGATGGGCACTACCAATTCAGCTTGACCAGTTCAGTATTGGCGCTACCGAATTGTACACAGTGATATACAGGATCGGCGCTACCGAATGTGAAGAGTTATTTTGCAAGGACGCTTCTACAAGTTTTGAGTAACTAATTTAAAACTCGGATTATGAACAAATGGGAAGGTATTTTTAAAAACTAGAGGAATTTTTTGTTCATCACATAAAAAATAACAAAAACCTCTCTCAATTTTTCAAAATGTTTTATGGTTAGAGAGATATTATACATAGAAGTGGCGCTACCGAATGTGCACAACTGTTTTACAACGGCGCTACGGAATTTCCTGTAGCAGTTACGGTTTGGATATTCGCCTTGTTGGGAGGTTGACACCTGTCAAGGAGGATTCGAATGGATTCTAAAGGATCATTTATATGTCAAGGGAAACCTGCACCTAAGTTTTATCTCCATCAAAGGCCTTATGCAGTGAGGTGGAAACAATTTATTAATGACTTCCAACAAATTTCTGAAAATTAGCAGTTTGTTGGATTTTTTTCTCTTTGATTGTTGCCACCTATCTCCAAGGATTAAAATCCAATGAAGGAGATGCGATTCGACCTCCTAAGGATATTTGTATGCTATTTTATATTTAAGGAAGGAGAGATCTCTTGGAGAAGGGTTGGATTCATGAGCCAAGAGAGATGAAAGAGATTTAGGAGGCACTTTGCATGTGATCATTGTAACCCTGAGGGGCTTATGTTTTTGTAAACATTTTTGTTATTGAAGGTTCATGATATATGTGTTATTAGATTGTATCTCTTGTTTTCTTTTCCAATTTTTCTTCTTACTTGAACGAATTGTACATCTTGAGGATCATGGTTTCCTTTGATTAATGGATTCTTTAAAATCTGAGGATTTGATTTATCTTTCCTATTAGTCATTGTTTACATTCAAGTACCTTGAATTCATTTATGCGGAGAGGATATCTGCCTTATGGATGTTGTTCTTTGTGTTATATTTCTCTTCCTTTATTCAATAAACCTTTATCTTATATGCAGATTGATTACATTTAATAAGCAGGGTGTTTGCTTGAATCCATAGCCCAATGGTCCATCATTGATTTACAACTACTTACTGTCCTTTCCCTTCCTTGTTTTCTTTTTCTTAATCCACAAAACCAATCAAGTATTTATATTTCTATGTTACCAAGCTTACTCCAATTTGCAGTCTGGGAGTGACTCTTGGAGCGATAACATAAATGGCATCGTTGTCGGGGATGACAATGAAGACACCTTCCCTGGGTGAACTATGATGATTAGATCTAGCTTTGGATGGTGAACTAAAGCTAGAAACTTTTAGACTACTTATCTTTTACCATGGAAACTCCACTATTCATATATATATTGGAGACTCCATTATTTTGAAATGGACAAGATGCTAGCTCAGAGGTATGCTTTCTGTGATTTTTCAAAGATAATCGGTTTTCCAAATCCAGTGCCTAGTAGTGATGAATGGGAAGGTTTCTTTCCTAGGTTTAGAGGAGAGGATTGGGAAGTACCAACTAAGTTTTTATTAGACTTTCATGAGTGCATGATTAAGCTGAAAATTATACATGAATATGTCCTCATCAAATTGTTTACATACTCTTTAGATGGAGCAGCTCGTGATTGGTGTAGATCACTCCCAGTTGCTTGTATTACTTCACTAAGATATTTTCATGCTGCATTTCGTTTGTTTTGCAAAGAGAAATCTGAAGTTGATTCCCTTTATCAATAATGTTGTTGTGAATTTGATTTGCTGAGTAAAGAAACAAATAGTCTTAAAGAGTATTTTGTAGTAGAAGACACTTTTCATTATGATCAAGAGGTTGATGATATTCAAAGTGATAGACATGATGTAGATACTTTTGACATTGTATCAAATGTATCTATTATTTTAAGTTGTCACGAAAATCAAATTGTTTCCTTTGAGTATTCAAATGATAAAGAGAAGATATTTACTAAAGCACATATAGATCTTATTAGCAACCAACCAGTATATCATAATGAAGAATATAGGGAAGAATTGCAGCATCAGTTGGAATTCTCTTTATCACCTATTGATGAGAAAAAAACTCCACGGATCAATGAGAAAATGTCTATCATTTCTATACCTGCACCTACAACAAGCATCAAAAAACATATGAGTAGTTGTAAAGTATATGAGGACCGTCATTTTATTGATGAAACAACCTTCACAGAGGAGCAAGATTGTTTTCTTAACCAACTAGAAATGTCTTTTCATAAGTTTCATGATCCTGTGGAGTTTTACATAGAGTTATATTTTTCAAAGGTTTCTACTGATCCAATTGTTGGTATGATTTCAGATCATAGTTGTAAGTATCCATTGCTTACTAGCCTTTTTTTGCAAGCTTCATATCACTTGAAAATTATTTCGAACAATTGCATGGAAGGAGTTATTTTCATCAGTTTGGTACTGATATGGCTGCATTGGAAGTATGACTTCAATTAAGCAAAGAAGATCAGCTAGATAGATTATTGTAGGTTGATGTACATAAATAAGCTCACTCCACGAGCACATGATTTTTAGTTTGAATTTTTCTACAGTGTGAGTTCATTTTGCAGCTTATGAAAATGTTTTTATTTTTCATAAGGGGCAGAGATGTTTTCAGGAATACAGTATGTAGAGATGAAATGGTCAAGGCACTGGAACTACAAGAGTTCTTAGAGCCTCACAGGGAGGTCTCTATCCCCATGGAGCCTATGTTAGCACAAACATTTGCAGCTAAAAGAGCCTTGCCTCTCCATAAACAACTAAATAACCTCAACAGTATAAACAAAGGCTTTCAATCTCAAAATAGAAAGCTCAAGGAAGAATTGCAACAATTCAAGAATGAATTGGCCCAAAGGAATGTGAATGTTTAGATAGAAGTCGCCATTGAAAGAGAGGAACTACTAGTGAAGAGGAGCACACCTACAGTCAGGAAGACCACCCCTGCAAAAGAAACCATGATTTTGTGATAAAAGGTAGCTCTCCTTCAACAAGGAGGAGTGCTAGGTTGATGAAATAGTTGTGGGATATAAGCTTCATTTTTTAGAGTGGTCTCTTTTTGCAAGAATAAGTGATCAAGGATATATTATTTTTTTCCACCTATACAGGCATGTACATGATTCTAACCTATCAACTAAAAGTTCTTGATTAGTCTCATCATACAAAAGAGCACAAAAAATCCATAGTGCCATGGCATTGCAGAATTGTCTATATAGCATGGCCTGCCATTTTGCTACCTAAAATGCTACCAAATATCCTAATCTGTGTAAATATGGCTCTACCGAATTCGCAGGGATATATTACAGTGGCACTACCAAATTATTTTATGATGGGTGCTACCAATTCATCTTGACCAGTTCATTATTGGTGCTACCGAATTGCACACAATGATATACAGGATCGACGCTACCGAATGTGTAGAGTTATTTTGCAAGGATGCTTCTACAAGTTTTAACTAGTTTAAAACTTGGATTATGAACAAATGGGAAGGTATTTTTAAAAAATGGAGGTTTTTGTTCATCACATACCATATAACAAAAACCTCTCTCATGTTTTCAAAATTTTTTATGGTTAGAGAGATCTTAGATATATAAGTGGTGCTAGCGAATGTGCATAACTGTTTTACAATGACGCTACGAAATTTCCTGTAGTGGTTACGGTTTGGATATTCGCCTTGTTGGGAGGTTGCCACCTATCAAGGAGGATTCGAATGGATTCTCAAGGATAATTTAGATGTCAAGGGACACCTTCACCTAAGTTTTATATCCATCAAAGGCCTCATGCAGCGAGGTGGAAAAAATTTATTAATGACTTCCAACAAATTCCTGAAAATTAGCAGTTTGTTGGATTTTTTTCTCTTTGATTGTTGCCACCTATCTACAAGGCTTAGAATCCAATGGAGGAGATAGGATTCGACCTCCTAAGGATATTTGGATGTTATTTTCTATTTAAGGAAGGAGAGAGCTCTTGGAGAGGGGTTGGATTCATGAGCCAAGAGAGATGAGAGAGTTGTAGGAGGCACTTTGCCTGTGATCATTGTAACCCTGAGGGGATTATGTTTTTGTAAACATTTCTATTATTTAAGGTTCATGATATATGTGTTATCAGATTGTATCTCTTGTTTTATTTTCCAATGTGTATTCTTACTTGAATGAATTGTACATCTTGAGGATCATGGTTGGCTTTGATTAATGGATTCTTGAGCATCTAAGGATCTGATGTATCTTGCCTATTAGTCACTATTTACATTCAAGTACCTTGAATTCATTTATGCAGAGAGGATATCTGCCTTATGGATGTTCTTCTTTGTGTTATCTTTTTCTTCCTTTATTTAATAAAACTTTATCTGATATGCAGATTGATTGCATTTAATGAGCAAGGTGTTTGCTTGACTCCATATCCCAATGGTCCATCATTGATTTACATCAGCTTACTGTCCTTTCCTTGTTTTCTTTTTCTTAATCTACAAAACCAATCAAGTATTTTTATTTCTATGTTACCAAGCATGCTCTCATTTGAAATTTGGGGGTGACTCTTGGAGCGATAACACAGTAAAATTGGTTTCTATTCAATAAAGAAATAAGTTGAAACTATAAAACGCAGCGGAAAACAAGCTTGCTAGAATGGTGGTGGCTTATCTCTGAGAAGAGATGTGAAGGCTATGCTCGTTTGCCAAAACATGATTACAATGAGGCTCTCAAGGACTTTTTACAATAAGAAGGAATGTAAAAAACCCTATACATCAAAAAACCTAACCCTAGGAGATGAAGCGCCAAAAGTCATGTGGGCCTCGTTTGGGTAAGTTAGTACATCAACTTCCCGGGGTCGTAACTTTTGCATACGATATCCATTTTAGGCGCACGATAACCCATTGGAAAGGTCTATCCAATGAATACACATGTTTCTTGTTGTGATTTCTACACATGTTGACTATGTTGATCCCTAAAAATGTTGTTTAGGGCCTCAAAACAGCCTCGGAAGTCAGGGACCCAAAAACTAGGAAAAAAATGTTGAATTGGAAAACTGTCAAAATGAGCTAGTTGGAATAGGTGGGAGGACACTAACATCCATCTGGATCAATTTTCCTTGCATTCACTTGTCTTTCCTTACCTTCACTTTCCATTCCTTTCCTTGTGTTTCCATGCCATGCCATGCCTTCACTTACCTTGCCTTTCCTTCAATTGCCTTCACTTTCCATGCCTTCACTTGCCTTTACTTTCCATGTCTTCACTTGCCTTCACTTTCCATGCCTTCACTTGCATTGCCTTTCCATGCCTTTCCTTGCCTTTCCATGCCATGCCATGCCTTCACATTTATTTCCTTCACTTCCCATGCCTTCACTTGCCTTGCCTTGCCTTTCCTTCACTTTCCATGCCTTCACTTTCCTTTCCTTTACTTTAAATGCCTTCACTTTCCTTACCTTCACTTGTCATTCCTTCACTTTCCTTGCCTTTCCTTCACTTTATTTTCCTTTCCTTCACTTTCCATGCCTTCACTTGTCACGCCTTCACTTGCCTTTCCTTCACTTTCCATGCCTTCATATTCCTTCACTTTCTATTGTATTCATGTATTTACATGCCTTGCCTTTCCATGCCATTCCTTTCCTTCCCTTAACTTTCCTTGCCTTGCCTTTCCATGCCATTCCTTGCCTTCCCTTAACTTTCCTTGCCTTGCATTTCCTTTCCATGCCTTACCTTGCATTTCCATTCCATTCCATGCCTTCACTTTCTTTCCTGGCCTTGCCTTACCTTCACTTGCCATACCTTCACTTTCATTTCCTTCACTTTCCATGCCTTATTTTCCTTTCCTTCACTTTCCATGCCTTCACTTGACTTTCCTCTCCTTCACTTTTTGTGCCTTCACTTTATATGGTATTCTTATATTTACATGCCTTTCCTTTCCATGCCATGCCTTGACTTGCCTTCACGTTCCTTGTCTTGAATTGCCTTTCCATGCTTTTCCTTTCCTTGCCATGCAATGCCATACCTTCACTTTCCTTTCCTTCACTTCCCATGCCTTCACTTTCCATGCCTTCACTTGTCTTTCCTTCACTTTCCTTGCCTTGCCTTCACTTTCCTTTCCTTTCCTTCACTTTCCATCCATTCACTTGTCTTGTCTTCACTTTCCATGCCTTCACTTTCCATGTCTTCACTTCCCTAGCCTTCACTTTCCATGCCTTCACGTGCCTTCAATTTCCTTGCCATGCCTTCACTTTCATTTACTTGCATTGTCTTGAATTTCCTTTCCATGCCTTTCCTTTACTTTCCATGCCTTCACTTGCCTTTCCTTGAATTCACTTTCATTTCCTTCACTTGACTTGTCTTTCTTTCACATTCCTCACCTTCACTTGCCTTTCCTTGCCTTGCCATGCCTTCACTTTCCATTCATTCACCTTCACGTTCCTCACCTTCACTTGCCTTTCCTTGCCATGCCTTTCCTTTCCTTTACTTGCCTTACCTTTCCTTCACTTGTATTTCCTTCACTTTCCATGCCTTCACTTGCCTTCACTTTCCTTGCCATTCCTTCACTTTCCTTCACTTTCCTTGCCATTCCTTCACTTTCCTTTACTTGCCTTGCCTTGCATTTAATTTCCATGCCTTGCCTTGCTTTTCCATGCCATGCTATGCCTTCACTTGCCTCGCCTTCACTTTCTATGCCTTCACTTTCCTTACCTTTACTTTCCTTTCCTTTCCTTCACTTGCCTTTCCTTTCCTTTCCTTCACTTTCCTTGCCTTTCCATGCCTTCACTTTCCTTGCCTTTCATTTTTGTTAGGGTCCTAACTTGCACATAGGCAGAACAATATATTTGGATGTAATAAAGGTCAATATTAATAAGGCCTTGCAATAAAATAGAATAAGTTGAATGTAAGAAGACCTAATAGAAGCTTCTTCTTCTTGAAGGATCTTCCTCTAGATGCTTCTTTTGATAGACATATTTAGTATAAATAGGAGTCGAGGGTATGAGAACCATAGCTTGGATATTGTTGTAATAGAGCTCTGCTCAACTGAAGGTTGCCCCCTCAAAGAGGCCCATGAACATTGCTTTCAGAATCAAAGTGTTATTTATGATGTTATTCTTATATCATTTCAGTGCTATTGTGGTGATTGTTCTAGTTATATTGTTGTTATTCTGCCATTTATAGCATTATATTTATGTTCTGCATACTTTTTATATCTGGTATATTAAAAGTGGTATCAGAGCACTTTCCTCGGCAGAAAGTGTGGATTAATTTTTTTTTCCAGGGTAGAGACATATTCCAACGTCTTTAAGCCACAGAGATCTATCGTTATGTGCATAAATCCGCGGTTGAGGGATTCATACACGTAGGAAATACAAGTGGTACTTAAGTGCACATCTGTTGGCCACCCTTGTAACCCCTGTTGGTACCCCTTCGAGTGGTAGCGCATCAGAAAACACCTGTGTATGGATCGGCCTATATTACTTGAAGCCCTCTTTAGATAAACCAATCGGTCGCATGACTGCTATAGTGCCATCAAGAACAACACTTGTGAAGATACTCTCTAGTACCTGGGTGGTTGGGTAGTACGACTAAGGGTATGATCTATCCTCCTTAGTTAGTGCCCTAATATATTGGGTCGAGTACTACTGTTGGACCCCACACGTATATCAAAGAGCTATAGCACAGGGAAAACCCTTATCTATAGAACCCTTGAATACCTAACCCTTGGGGACAAAAACATACCCTCTATAGCCATGTGTCCACTTCACAATCTAAGATATTGGGTCGAGTACTACTGTTGGACCCTTGAATATCTATAGATCTTCTCTATTGTTTGGAGCTTCGACGACTCTCTGTCCCTGTGCACTTCTCCTCTCTTTCCTCCGGAGTGCTAAGTCTCTCAAACTTCACAATCTATTGCCATGTGTCCACTGGATTGGACGGCTCAGATGAGCTCCAACCTTCAAGCCTCTGGGTGTTCTCACTTTGTGTGCCTAAGCCTTTACTTCCTCCCGGAGTCCCTTCTCTCTGGATTACAGGATCGCCCACCATGTGTCCACTGTAAACCGATGGCCAAAATGAGTCCCCACCTTCGAAACTTCGGGAATCCTCCACTAAATAGGTTCCACCCCCAATTCCTCCTGGAGTGCTAGACTTCTGGAATTAAGGATCCAGTGACACCTATCCACCGATATAGACGGTGTAGATGGATTCTGGATCTTTGGAGCTTCGAGAGTCCCCTATACTCTTCTCCTCTATTATTTCATATAGTTGGACCTCATGACTATCTATGATCTGCTGACACATGTCCTTTGGAAATGGACGGTCCAAATTTACTTTGGCTCCCCATGACTTCGAGAGTCTTCTTATCCTCTGAACACAAGTATGAAAAATCTCCGAAATTCTGGAGTACGAAGAATGCTCAAGGTTAAACCCAAGGAAACTCAGTTGGATCTAATGGTTTTTGTCTCCTACGCTTAGATCCAATGGTTAGGATTATTTTCTCCTCCATGCACCCTCCTCCATCTTCTTCGGCTCCGATCTAATGACCTAGATTGATCCCGACAGCATATCTAACAACCATTGTGGCTTCCTCTCCTCAAGTCTGTGGGTTGATCCAACAACTCAGATTGAATCTTGTAGCTAATCCAATGAATGTTGTAGCTCCATCATCCTCCGTTGTTGCACTTTCCTTCCAATGAGGGATTTTCAAATTTTTCAAAGGTTCGGACTTTGATTGCGTTCGTTGTAACGGTTTCCCTCCTGAGCTTCCAATCCTCTCAGGGTTTTTGAAGGGACTTGGCCCTTTTCCCCTTCAACAAATATTTTTTCCCACCTGGAAGCTCGACGCTCTCCCTCTTGAGCTTTGTTGACTTCAAGGAACTTAGGCCCTAGCGCACAATTGTGCCTCTCTGAAAACTGGAACTTGAAAGGTTCTCCTCCTCTGCACACTTTGCACTCTGTATTCCTTGGAGTTTTTCAACACTTTCGAAGTGTTGTCCCGATGCATGCCTTGGATGGGTCTTCTGTGCACAACTAGACTATCTCTCTTGGACTTCCAACTCACTCAACTTCTAAGGGTCTTGACCCTTTGTTCCTTAAAAGGAATTCTTATGCTCTCCTGGCACTCTGCACTCGTCTCCCCTGAGACTTTCTCAATACCTATCTAAGTGTTGGCCTAGTGCACTCCTTGCATGGGTCTTCTCATGAGTCCTGAACTCTCCAGGCTCATTGGTGCACTCCTTGCACTCCTTGTAGAACTTTTCTCCGGAGTGTTCAGTAACTCTATTCCTCCTTCTCCTCCAACCAGACATCAGAGTATTTAGTAACTCTGGTGTTTCTTCTCATCTTTAGAATGATTCTGGTGTGCCCACCTGGAACGCCCTTCTCTGAACTTGAGAGAGAGTTCAAGTGAACTCCTTGCACTGGCTTCACATATTTTTTGATCACTCTGGTGTGCACTCCTTGCACAAGCCTAAGAGCCCAAAACTACTCAGAAATACTCAAAGATAGAGAAGTTTATCTACTTCCTGCAAAGGGAATATAACATGCATCCATAACATACATAAATAAACACAAAAACAAATTATGAGAATAACCATTCATCACAAATAAAAACACAGACACTTCATATTCAGGAAAAACTGCTTTGTATTAATCTGAATGCTTTTGTACAAAGATTTACAAAGGCTAGACTACAACAGAGTCTCATCTTTTCTCCTCTCCTCTCTTGAGCTTTCTAATTCTCTCCCAACTACTAACTCATGCTAATGAGTTTTGATACAAGATATTTTTACAAAAGAGGGGCACCTCGATCCTTCCCTCCATCTACCTACTCACATTGAATTGCATTCAATTACATTCAATGGATAACTAGTCCGAACTAGGCCTAAACCTATCTACATGTTAGCCATTAAAGGAGACTTCACATGCAACCTATACAAAGGCACATGGATGGGCTTGTTTGAGCCTTACAACATTTAATACATTTATTTCTACATTTAAAATTTTTAATTTAGGCACAAAATGAGAGGATTGGCACCTCTCTTCCCTTGGAATTTGTTCCTCCATGTGCGTTGATGCGCTAGCATGTTTGCTGAGATGGAGCCATTCTCGTACATCACACACGATGTCAAGGAAAGGAAAGGAATACCATACCATACCATGGCTTGGCAAGGCAAGGCAAGTCAAGGCATACCATACCATACCATACCATACCATGCCAAGGCTACCATACCATACCATACCATACCATACCAAGGCAAGGCAAGGCATGCAAAGGAAAGACATGGAAATGAAAGGCATGCAAAGGCAAGGCATGGCATGGCATGGCATGGCATGGCATGGCATGGCATGGCATAGCATTGGAAATGGCATGGCATTGCAAGGCATGACAAGGCATGACATCCCATGGAAAGGAAAGGAAATGCAAGGCATGGCATGGCATGGAAAGGCAAGTAAATGCAAGGAATGACATGGAAAGGCATGCAAATGAAAGACATGGCATATAATGGCATGTAAAGGCAAGGAAAGGAAAGGAAATACAAGGCATGAAATGGAAAGGCAAGGAAATGCAAGTCAAGTGAAGGCATGACATGGCATGGCAAGGCAAGGAATGACATGGCAAGGAAATGCAAGGAATTGCATGACAAGGCATGCAAAGGTAAGGCATGCAAAATCAAGGCATGGCATGGCATGGAAAGGCAAGGCATGACAATGGCATGGCATGCCATGGCATGGATTGGAATGGCATAACATTGGCATGGCAGGGAAAGACATGGAAATGGCATACCATGACATGGAATGGAATGACACAGCTTGGAAAGTAATGACATGGCATGGAAATGGAAGGCAAGGCATGGCATGGCATGGAAAGTCAAGGAATTGCATAGATATTCATGGCATGGAAAGGCATGACATGGCATGACATGGAAAGGAAAGGCAATGCAAAGCATGGAATGGCATGGCATGTAAAGGGAAGGCAAGTAAAGGCATGATATGGCATGTCATGGCATGGAAAGGAAAGCCATGGCATGGCATGGGAAGGCATGGAAATGGAAGGCAAGGCATGGCATGGCATGGAAAGGAAAGGAATGGCATGGAAATGCATACCATCGAAAGGAAATGAAAGGAATGGCATGACAAGGCATGCAAAGGAAAGGCATCGCAAGGAAAGACAAGGAAAGGCATGGCAATGGCATGGATTGGAAATGCATGAAAATGGCATGGAAATGACGTGGAAATGGAAATGGCATGGCATGGCAAGGAATGTCATGGAAATGGCATGGCATCAACAGGTTTGTGGGATTGGGTTTGGGAGGGTCCTTTGTCTTCTTGTGTGCTCTAACCCAAAAATTGGGTAGGAATGTGCAATAAGCTCTCATAGATGGTGAAGGGAAAATAATAATGGTTTCATGTCACCCTGGAGGAATTTTGGTAGCATAGCATTACTTTCTATGTTGTGTCATGAAATGTGAGCTCAAAACCTTTATTCATAGGTGGAAAATGATACCCATTCTAAGATCTAGTTTCCATGTGAACTCTCTCATTCTATTGATCAAAATCAATAAGTTTAGTGGACATCATAGAAGACTTAATAAATGTTATTAATAATTGATGGGTTTAACAAAATTTACATATACCCACTACACAATCTAAACAAACATGAGTGCATTAATGAGTCATTGACTAGTCTTTTTGGCATTTATGAAGGGTTACACATAAATAAAATGATTTTTTATATGTCATGCATAGAAAGAGGGGAATAATGTGTGTGCCCTAGAAAATGGTCAAATTATGGATTGAATCAACTAAGAAACTAACAACTAGGATTCTCAAAGGAATGTCAAGGGAAGACTAGGGTCAAGGTTTTTTCCTAAGGAGACTAGGAATACTAGGACTTATACCTAGAGGAGAAAATAAATACTTTTATCATGTAGCTTTGGTAAGAGAAGAAGCTAGGGTTTTGTGGCATTTGAAAACCCTAATGCTACCTAATGTTCTTGTTAATGAGAAGGTAAAGGGAGTTGATCTTGTACAAGTGTGGGATACAAATGTAGGTTCCAAAAAGGACTTACCATTGTGTATGCTACCTTGTTGATGATCTCTAATGGAGTGAGCTATTGGATAATGTTATCTTATGGTTTGCATTGCTAGGGTTTGAATAGATCGACTTCTAACAACCCCTGATAAGATATTGGTAGGTACATGTACTTCATATTCTAAATATATATGAAGTGTTTGGGTTGTCCAAATGTTGTGTACTTGCATAATTGAATTTTAGCTTATGTCATCTTCATAATTGAGTAATTCTAGTACTAGTTATGGAGTTTAATTTGACATAACATTGAGCTGAGATTGTTAAGTGATTTACAATTATGTAGAAGATAAATGACAAAATTTATTTCTATAATAAATTATTGTAATATTCCATTTTTTAGGTCACAATATTTTCAAGTGACCACTATTTGAGTGTGGATTGCAATTGGATTTAGATGGAGATAATTTAAGAGGTAGTCCATATTGATGGTTGTGAGTTAGAATATGGATATCCACAACATTCATGCAAATAATTCAGAAGGAATGATTTATCGATGATGTAGAGATACATGGTTGATTAACAAGCACTGCTACTTGATAACCATTATTTGCTTATGGATTTAGCACTTAGCAATATTTTCCACCATAAGATATTCCTTAATGTGTAATAAAAGTATTTATAATCACTGTAGAAAAAAATCAAGGGATTAATACACATAAAATTCATACACTTTGAAATTCATATATTCATCAACATAAAAATGCAGAAACTATGGGATTCATAAAAAATGTTCCATGAAATATATATATATATATATATATATATATATATATATTCAACATCGTCAAAATTGTATATTTTTTACAAAATGGAAACTCGTGCCCAATATACAAAGCGAAAACAAGTGCACTAGCATAAAAAACATCCATATTGTGGCCCAGATACAAAATGGCAGTAGTTGGTCAATCATTGACCACTTCCACCCTTGCCACCATCAGGAGCATCCTGGAAATATATCTTTCTTCTCTTGTTCGAGGAAGCACCTCGAGAGGTTCTAGGCCTAGGCGTGCTTCGACGCTCTAGAGACTGAACAAAGAATAAACATTATTATGAGTTTTTTTCCTCAATGAATTAATAGACATACAAAATGATACTTTGTAATTTAACCTAAGACAACTCACCAAAAATGTTATTTTCATTCGTGAGGGTGTTGTCCTCCTCCACGACCCCAACCTCTCCACGATGCCACCCTCCATCAGTTACAAGGATCAAGTCAAGAAAAATAAAAAAATATGCGTAAAATCAAATTCATGAAACACAAAAAATGATCATCAATGCATTATCTCATTGTGAATATAATAGGCCTCGATGGAGATTCATTGGCATATGGAGAACTAGGTTGTACAATCGACTCCGAGGCAACCTCTACTGTGGAAGTCTCGGTTGATGGGACCGATGGAAATGGTGGTGGGGGTGGGTGGCATGCAGGTGGTGTAAATGGGTGCCCTACATGTGAATCCACTGAGGATGTGTGCAATAAGACGGATGTTGAGGGTGGGTTGTGATGGACCCTCATAGGTTGTACAAGTGATTGCAACTCCCTAGGCATGGAGAAAGGTAACCCAAAAGAAACACCTAGGTGCCCAGAGAGTGCAATAGTACTATAGCTAGAAAATATATACGTAGCCTGCATACATATTAATAATATTAAGCTATTAGTACTAAATAGTAAAATTCAAAAACATAAACACAAACAATTTGAGAATTATATGATATTTAACTCTATAATGATACCTGTGATGCAGGTGAGTTTTCCATCCCAGATGGACATTGCCTGATATCGCCCAGTCCCAAATTGTATAGAAACACGAGAACACTAAAAATTTGAGGATGCCATAAAATAAAGAAATGACTATGGTGAATTTATCAAATGTGATACATACTTGTGTGTGGGGTGCACTCAATGAATAGGATGACTCTACTACTACATCAGTGGTGGGGTAGGAATTGATGCATCCATCGATGTAGAGGGTCTACTACTCAGACGTAATAACTACAAAAAACATACATTAAAATATCGATTAAAATACAAAAAATAAAAAATAAATAAATAATGATGAAGAACATAGAGAGGGTTGAGATACTAACCTCCTCCATGAAGCTATCTTGTCCACTAGGCTCTATAGGCCCATATCATGTCTACCCGCATCTCAAGCATCTTTGAGGTTCACATGAATAACTGTTATGTCCATGTGCCCTATCCTCACTGTACTCTCTTGTGCATGTTGAAGCGCCAACCCCCTCTATCAATGTCACTAGTAGGAATCTCCTGTCGAGATAGGGCAACAAAGCTATTGTGTTGCACTAGGCTATGATTCAATGATGAAATGGCTAGTTGTACATGTTGCAATCTCTCTGTAATAGGAGGATGCTAGGTAGGGGGGTCATGCCTTCTCTTAGGGGGACGAGGACCTAACACGGGGTTGTGCCTGGAATTTTCTCAGCCCTGTGCAGACCCTCAACCCACCCCTTTAAATTCACCAATGTTAAATTAGTTGACATGATTACCCAAAATAAACTCAGCCCATAATTTTCTCATAAAATATAAGGGCAACTCCCTATTATTGCATGCAAATTTATCAAAAACCATATACCACCTATCCATCTAGTTTTGACTAATCTGAGGATGGATGTGCCGGTAAATGGAGATGTATTTCTTAGTCAATGGTAGTTCTTGTCCATTTCTAGGATCCGTAAAAGCAAACAATATTTGTTGTTTTGAAATGCCCAGTTCATTGACTTGGTTTTTGTCCAAACTAGTGCTATAGTACTCATACATTCTTTCCATATAATAAAAAATAGAGGTCAATTTACCTTAGGCACTTTCAATGGACTTCACAATGATGTCCAAAGAAGTGTCCATGGAGACTCTCCTAGGCTCTCTAGTTTCCCTTAATTGTTCCTCAAGGGTTCTTAATATAACCAACCCCTCATCAATTTGAGTCTTTACATTGGGTGGTTGTGGTGGGTTGGGGTTTTGATCTTCTTGGTTTTCTTCTGAGTGGGTTACATTGTCTTTGGGTTCCATTATATTATATGTGTTGCAATTTAAAATCCATGGAATGTAAATTAGGTTGGTTTTTTTAATAAAAATACAAAATTACAAATTTTTTAATTTATATTCTTGGGAGAAAAAGACTAAATTGGACATGACTAAATTCGTTTAAAAATAAGATAAACCAAACATACCTAGACACAGTGGAAAAATCCTCCCTTTATTACTCCTCTCTAGCTCCTCTCTCTTTGCTCTTGAGAGTCAAAACACGAGCACAATTTGTGCACAATGAGCACAAATCACATTCACAACCCTCTTAAAAATTTTAAGAGAAGGAATGTGTGCATGTTCCTAGGAACACACGCATGTTCCTACCACTAAAACTATGTGGAAAGCCTCATGGAGGTTCGACTACTTCCAAACATATAGGTTTAAGAACACATGCACATTCCTATGAATGTGTGTGCATTCCTAAGAACACGCATGCATTTGTGCGAGTGCACATTCATGCTGACCCACTTGCCACTTTTTCATCCATGAACTTCTTGCACTCACCCAAGGACTGCCATATTTTCCTATAAAATACATATTACTTGTTATAACCAAAAAATCAAATTAGGGTTTTAAAGAAAATCACTTACTTTTCAATGGAGCTCCTTTATGTAGTTAGGGTTAGAGGAAGCTAATATAAAATGGTCATAATTGTTGTGATACTTATTGGATTGGCTATTATAAACAAAATTGTTAAATTCCATGGCCACTCTGGATCTACTGGAGCTAGTTTGATTGAAATCTATGCACTTTATCAAAATATATCCAATTTCCAAACCATGTGGTCATCATCGAAAAGACCCTAAATCAACTAGTTTTAAATCAACAATACCTTCATTTCCTAGACTCCAATTTGGATGATTTTATTTTTTAACTTGAGTACTTTTTTAGAGGAACTTAGATCTATAGTTGGTTTCTTTATATTTTGTACATAAAGTTTTATAAATCGACTCGAATATTGCTATAGTCTTTTTCCCTTGAAAAAATGTATAGATAGAAAACAGATCTTCCCTTATGTGGCCCAAGAAAGAGATTTGATACCAGTTAAAGTAAAACTTGATATATATAAGAGAGAATAAACCACAAAACTTGAAAACCAAACCCTTTTCTTTAGAAAATACCAAAACATTCATGCCATAAACACTAGAATATAGAAAAGAACCCTTAAGATAGGGTAACACCATCAAATAATCCTTATGGAATGAACCACTCCACAATCCATGCTTGCTACAAAATAATACCACCAACATATCTCCAATACAATGATAATCATGTGTATTTATAGGTTCTCATAAGTGTTACTAGGGGTCCATGATAACTACCCCTTATTATTATATTATTTCCTCTTAACTATATGGTGGTCCTATTTACTACCCATCAACTAACAAGTGGGCCTACTTGTTACCCATCAACTACCAAGTGGGTCTATTCCATGACTATTTCTACATTACATTCATTATCCCCTTGGGTATCTCCCCAGGTATGCCATATTATCCTCCCTAGTCACATTACAACAAATCCACCTACAGTACTGAAAATAGTTCCTGTATGTGTTTTTTGACCTTCTAGAGTGGCAACATTTGCTAGCCTTATGACCCCTTTTTCTTGCAGCAAAATCAAACCAACGATACAATGCTATACCATTTTGGTTTTTGATGATGCTTTCTAGCTTGGTTTCTTGGTCCCCCAAGAGTTGGAGCAGATCTAGATGGTACAATCATCTCTTTGTTTCCCTCTTCGAAGACTCTACACATGTATTTGAGTGGCTTGTTGCACACTCCTTATCCAATTGTTTCTTATAGTTTCTTCAAAGCCTCTTCCTTCACCATCAAATCCTAGTATATATGAGTAGTCACTTCGATGAACCTATCATCCAACCAATTATCCAACCGAGTGTCTATTTCTTCCCCAATTGTAAGAGTTGCAATCTTCTCTTCTCTAATTATACTCTCATGGCGGTGAAGGAGTTCTATAATTTTCCAAGTTCTTTTTCCAACTCATCTTCTTTCTGCCTCCAATACCAACTTTCCTATTGTATCTTCCTATTGAAGTCTCTCATCTCTTCCAGCTTCTCCCTCTTCAATGTTTTTCCCATGGTAGCTACTTCAAGATCTCTATCGAACCTACTTTAATACCATATGATCTATAAATTGTAGGTCTATGGATTTTATGTTTCATCAACACATATCTCTATGAAAATAAATGATGCTATGTGTTTCTAATCATCGATAGGCATATCGATATCAATTAGATGACATTATATAACTTTGCACACATACAATTGTAAATTTGTTTAGTCTTTCAATTAGCCTCTTTCCCTGTTCCTTTGTGTGAGGGAACTTGAATGGCCATCTCCATGGTTGTAGGTTTTATTGCTCACCATACATCAGTTTAACTAGTGATAGAGAAACTACCGATTTGGCTACATAACATGGTGTAATCGAGAGTTTTCACACCAATGATTTAGCAAACCAACAAACAAGATAAAATTGTAGAATGTGTCTAGTGATTAATCACACCCATGGTCAAGAAACCCACAATATAAATAAAGAAATTAATTATATAACAATGCAATATTACAACCAAATAATTTTAGGGAACATAATGTATGGCCATAAGTAGGCATTTGGCACATGGCCATCACTAGGGATTGAGTTGTGGGACTCTAAATTAGTACACAACTATTTTATGCCAAATATCAAATGAATTGGTGAATAGGTTTAATCAACAATAGAGAAAAGAATCAAGGTAGTGATGGAGTAATATTTTGTGGTTTACATAATACTCAAACAATAATTAAAATCCAAAATTGAAAACAAGTCTATAGATACTTGATCATACAACAATGATTTTAAAACATACACCAAAGATTTTATTTTCTTACCCTAGAACTGAAACAAGAAAATTATATTGATTGGGTATTTCATTAAGAAGTAAATTGATTACAAAAGGGTGAGCTATACATATATCTATTGTATTGTTACTCATTGATAGGAAATTCGCAGATAACCATGGGTCAATAACAATCTTCATTTATCATGGGATGGACTCAATGTCTTCCTCTCCTCTTCCTTCCTCGAGCTCTCATTTATGCTATTACCCTTCTTCATTTCCTTCCTTATATTCCATTCCATGCTCTTCTTCATCACATCCTTCATTTTTAATGGGTTGTCTTGGAAGACCAATCATCAGAATGGTTCATTTCAACTTCCAAGAGAATCTTGAACATTTTCTCAACTTTGCCAAAAAAAAAATGCTTATTACAAATTTTATATTTTTTTTCGGGTGAGGAACCAATTTGGATCAAGGATATATGCACAAGGGATCACAAGATTGGATACCCTATTCTAACTATCCATTTCAGAGTCAAATTCACACGAGGATTTACTTTGTATGTGTGATATATTATTTTTGGAAGTGTACTATGTTGCAACCTAAGGAATGAGCACTATGATATGATTCCTTATTTGGATGATTTCTAATGTGTCACAAGTGGTTGCTCCTTGTTAGTTTTTTCAAAACCAAGGTTAGAAAACTAATCCATTATATATTCATCTTGTGCGCATTTGTGGGCTATCAATTTCTTCTAATACTTCCACCTAGTATGGAATACAACTAGTATGGCCATGACCATCAACATCGAGACTTGAACCTTGTTCATGATCAAGCACCTCGAGTTATCACTAGACCACAACCAAAATCACCATAATTAATTTTTCTAATTAGCTACAACTAATACATTTTTCATTGATACGATATTACTTTGACGTTTCTATAGGCTACATGTCTTCCTAAAATTTGACAATATTGTACCCCTTACAATTATCACATCCTTAGATTAGATTTTTTCTTTGAGAGTATGCCTCATCCCATGATGGATCAACGTTATTGTAAACGGAAAATGTTGCATTCTCTACAATACACACATGATAAGATTGGGGGTTTTACTATAGAATATCTCTCATCATGTGGTATACCAACATTCCCTTTGCACAAGTTTACTCCACCCATCTTTCTCCAAGCAAGGATTGTTAACACACCATTTTCATCCCCATTTGATAAAATTTGCTAATTATGAAATACATAATCATGTGACCACATTTTTATCCAAATTAGGCCTACTGTCTAATTAATGAAGTAGTGTATCCCCAAAAACATGAGGAAACCTCTTTTTGAAAAAAATGTGAAAATTCAAACAACGTTCTTATTTTGGTCAAACTAGTGCACATCATGGACTTAAGGTCTTGATATGCATGTGCATTATGTAGTTAATCCTTGGAAAAGAACAATATCCTAAAAATACATGAAAAACACAAAATTCCATAGCTCCTTCACTTACAACAAGCCATGGTGTCCCCTTGCCTAGTCAATGCCACTTCTAACTCAAGTATCAACCACCCATTGAAGAATTTATCCTCCCCATAATACTTGTTTTCACATTCATAGAGTAGATTCAATTTCATCTATAAATATAACCTTCCTTATCATTTCCATACAACACCTTCATATTTATAACCTCACATTGTCATTATTTCCCTTAGATTAGTTGTGGACCTTGCACCAATCCTACCCCTTTGTTCCCTTATTTTTATGTTGCCCAAATGTCAGCAAAATCCCATTATTAAACAAATGAGTTTCTCTAGAAACACTACAGAACTAAAGAGAGTCTCAATTGAAGAAAACTCCCCAAGGAGAGAAGATTTGAGGCCATCCTCAAACAATTTTTGGTGAAGTGAATATGCATATGTAATACTTTTCCGGGATTGAGTATTATAAATATTTCTTCTTTTTTCCCACAAATTCTTTTTGTCCCTTGATGGATATTTTTTCAATGGATTTTTTTAGCAAACTAAATCTTCGATTCCCCACTAGTAAGAAATAGTAGAATCTTTGTGGTTGTTGAGATATGTGCAAAACCATCACAAGGTTGAATTAATAAGTAGATCGTCCTCGTCCTTCTTCCCTTACTCAATTACAAGGACAAAGATTTTACAAGAAGCATCCCATAGGTATACTTCACTTTTCAATTTAAGTCCTTAATTTGTTTGATTTTTTTAGAGTTAAGAAAGCTAGAATATTATAGTTCTTTATTTATGTTTCTCTCTATCTCTTTTGCACCAAATTATGACTATGACTTATATATCACTCAAGGCTTCAAAGCCTCAACTAAATGGATAATCATTCATGAAAATCAATCCATTGTTAAGGGTCCACGACCACACTAGGAAATAAATTGAAATCTTCTTACAATGATCTAGTATTTACAATGAGTTATCTCCTCACGAGATCAACATGTTATCAATATTATCTTTGATAGAAGAAACTTGCATCAAGCCATTCCTCTACAATTGACTTAGAGGAACACATCCGAGTCCTTCCATTTAGCTAGCATGGTCATTAATTTTTTCCTTCCCATTATCTTCAACATGGCTTTGGCTTTGATGTAGTCCACTAGCGTTTCACAACTCATACTTCATTTCGTGTTATTGTTATTTCTCTATGATTTGGTTACCCACCAGAATCCCATTACAATGTTGAGAATATGTAATTATAGGGAGGATTGAAGAAATGAGTTGCTCCAAATGCGAGGAAAAAGGAAAGATTGAAAACCACATTCAACATATATCTATATATATTGATAAGAAAAAGGAAATATATATTGATAGGAAAAAGGAAAGATCGAAAACCACATTCAACATATATATATATATATATATATTGATAGGAAAAAGGAAATATATATATTGATAGGAAAAAGGAAAGATTGAAAACCACATTCAATATATATATATATATATATGATAAGAAAAAGGAAAGATTAAAAACTACATTCAATATATATTATATATATATATATATATAATGATAAGAAAAAAGAAAAATTGAAAACCACATATTATATATATAAAATATGTTGAAGGTGGTTTTCAATCTTTTCTCTTTCCGGGTGATATATATATATATATATATATATATATCAGCTCAACTCAATCAATATAAAGAGTTCTCCATCCTTTTCCCCAAAAGGAGTGTATCCCTTTATAAATGCTTTATCAATGGATTTCTGAGCAAATCCTTCGTTGGATTCATCGTAGAATCTCTTTGAATTATGACACTGAAGACTCTACAAGGTGCACTTCACAAATACGATTTCCTTTTCCACTTGAATCCTCTTCAATGTACTTTGCCGCTTGATTGTTTGGTGGTAGCGCGACAAAGAGTAATTTAATTTTCTGAATCTCTGCGCTCGAGAAAGCAACCCGTTGTTGACGACTTGTCTGGTCCAATTGGACACAAATGGCACGCCAATAAAGGTTTCATTAACTCGGACAAAGAACATACTCTGTTAGTCTCGTTTTAGCCGCCCTTACAATCTACTTCCATTTGCCGATGAACGTGTCAAAGTATGTGTTGAAAACTATTCTTGTTTTTGTATAGCCTCGTTTGCACAGTGATAATAAAATCAAGCTATTCCTTTATCTTTAAGTTTCCACATAATAAAATCAAGTTATTCCTTTATCTTTAAGTTTCCACATTTTCTTAAGCTTTAATGCATCCCAAAAAGTTATGTAATGCACTGATACCGTGTATCTCAACGACCAATGAAATAATTTTTTATGATGCCTTATTTATTAATCACTGATTACCCCAATTCTTTTACACATCGTTATAATTTTTTATTCCAACTATAATATCCATACAAAACACAACTACCAACCAAAGCCTACAATGACCGACCTTCCCGCTAACTTCATTGCTATTTTTCCTACAAACTTTACTTTTTTTTTTTCCATTAAGAAACTACCAAAAATATTCAAGTCCATCCTTGTCAACTTCCTTAACCATCCCAAATTCATCCAAACAAACCTTGATAATGAAGTATGTACCAACTATTCTAGGTCAAAGGCCAGGCTCTTAAGGTTGTTCCGAATTTCGTAAGGCATGATCCGCGGTCTAGGTTTGCACGGAACAACAACATGGAGATCTGCGATCCTTCTGGAAACACTCACTACTTGCAATACATATTTAACCCGTTCTGAATTGAATGTTGTTCAATCAAAAAATCTCAACATATCGTGACATTCTCTGTGTTTGTTTCGTATATTACACACTCGTTCCAAATTTGATTCGAAGGTTTCAGCTGCGGCTGGATCAAGAATTGGGTCGGCGGTTTACCAAATGTCTGAATATATATTTGTCTGCCTGCCTGCATATTCTCGTTGCTCCAAATTCGAATTGCTCGTTTTGCATTTCAGTTTATTTCAGGTACTATTAACAGAGATAATCTGATTTCAATTTCAATGGTTGATAGGATCAGTATGGGAATCGAAGAAGGATCTGAACGCAGAGGAGAGTTTTCAGAGATGGCCGATCGTCTGAAGGCCACAAAAATGTTGGAGAGTTTTCTACAATCAGATCCCAGCCTGCCTTCCACCAGCAGCCGTATTTCAAACGAGAGTTTTTCCATTAACAGCGAGCAAAGCTCATGTATGAAGTCCAGCTACAGTTTTCCGCCAGAGGTCACCGTTTGCCCGGCTACATTCGGCCCCGGTTCTCCATGCGGGAAGTTGGTATTGAGCAACCCGTCGGCGTGTCCTTCCCCGTGGATATTGATGTCTCCCCTGCACTCCCCCGTTGTGACGCCCTTGCCGGACGAGAAATCTTACGGATGCATCACTACGACGGTGAGACAAGACGGCCACGTATACGCACTCGCAGTGTCTGGCGATGGCCTGCTTTACACCGGTTCGGAGAGCGAAAATATTCGTGTATGGAAACAGCCCAGTTTTGACGAATTAGGCTGCTTCAAATCTGGGTTTGGCTCCGTAAAGGCTCTGCTGATTTCCTCTGACTACATTTTCAGCGCTCACCAGGACCGGAAGATCCGCGTATGGCACCGCCCTCAAAAAGATTCCCGCGCTTGCAGACGATTAACCACACTTCCTACCATGAAAGATCAAATACAGAGTTCACTCCATTGCAAAAACTACGTGCAGGTTCGCCGACACCACAAAGCCCTTTGGATCAAGCACGTCGATGCCATTTCCTCGTTGGCCTTTAACGAAGAACGGGGTCTACTGTACTCCGGTTCGTGGGACAAAACCGTGAAGGTTTGGAGAATGCGGAATTGGAAATGCGTCGAATCGATCGTGGCTCACGACGATGCAGTCAGTTCCATAGCCGTTGCCTCCGATGGACTGCTCTTCACAGGCTCGGCTGACAAGACAGTCAAAGTATGGGCAATGATTCCAGAAAAGGGTAAAGCAAAGGCAAAGCATGTGCTCAGACAGACTCTCAGCGCCCAACAATCTGCTGCGGTGAACGCACTCGCCCTTAGCACGGACGGAGCGATTCTCTACTCGGGATCAGCCAATGGGGCTGTTAATGTGTGGGAACGAGAAAAGCCCATCTACGTGAATTCGATGCTGCAACACGCCGGGGTTCTGAGAGGCCACAGGCTTGCAGTACTGTGTCTGGCAACCGTTAAGAATCTCCTTTTCAGCGGGTCAGCCGATAAGAGCATACAGGTATGGAAACGGGATGCCAACAGTGGATTGCATTCGTGCTTGGCCGTGTTGCAGGGCCACACTGGACCAGTAAAATGTATCGAAGCCACAGTTGACGTTTCCGTTTCCAATGGCTTTCTTGTTTACAGCGGGAGTATGGACGGATCACTTAAAGTATGGCGGGTCGACAACAGTTCATCACCAATTGCAAATAATATAAATGAAGATCTCGATCCCTCTTACGATCYCACMAGCTAAGATATTAAATCAAAATGATTGCATCGGCATTGTACCGRGAATTTACCAGAGAAATCATTAATTCAAACGCCTTCTCGTGGGTGGCAGGAATGCGCAGGTGTTGGTTGCCTCGGCCACTCGAGAAATCAACACAAACAGCTTGCCTATCTATTCAGATTTCCCGAGAGTCCCATGAAGGCAGTAGCAAAACCTAAGTTGCTCTGAAAAAGCGTGCAATTAACTGGAATAGCATTCCTAGTTGGGAGTTATTTATTCTGTTTGTTTGTTTGTAGTCATTATTATGGCCATCGGTAGTTGCTGAACTTGAAAATGTTTCACTCTACACTCTGCCTCGTTCATGGTGTTTACGGAATATTTTTATATAACGCTTCATTTTGATGCGTCGACCCGAAATTACAGAACAGAGTTACAATTGTGACGAACTTTCCTGTGATTTGTATAGAGGAGGTTGTTTTGGCTTTGAAAAAACGATAACACCAGCTGCTGTGAGAGAGGTCAAAGATATTTTGGTAGCTCACGTCTGCCGTTTTGGCTCGTTATAATAATGTGATTTGATTTTATTGGACAGAGTGTAGTTCTACTTTGTCAACTTGCATATTGGTCTCGGGAATACACGGATATATATTTTGTGAAAATAACGTTAAAAAATAGTATCCATATCACTGGGTTTACTTGTAATTCTTCTTTGTGATGATGAACGTGCATTCCAATGCTGAGTCCGTGTATTTTAAATTTATCAGAGCATGCCTCTTCTAAACTATTCACAGTGTAAGTGATGTCTCTTTTTCCAAATTATTTATGTATGAAATTATATTTTTTCCCTACCATTTCATTGTATTCGTCGATATTGTTCAACATAAATTTGTTATCCTCATTAACTACCGATGGGTTTGATTAGATAGGGATTTACAGTGAGATATGTAACATAAAGTAAAAAGTAATCCATTATAAATTAAATATATTAAATAATATTTATAAAATTGATATTATATATACAATTTGTTATTTAATATTTTTTAAAAATAAATAAATAAAATTTTATGAAATTTTTATAAAATTTGAAATACAAAATAATTTGCATAATTTTTTAGAAAATATTTTAATAAAAAATAATATTTATAAGAAAAATAATATATATATATATATATATATATATATATATATATATAAATATAAAATTACAGCCAATCAAATTTATTTTTAATTAAAAAAACTTTCAATGTAGTTCAAATGTTTGTGTATAAATGATGGTTTCTTGTCATGTTGTTGATGATGATATAAAAACTATTAAAAAAACCACATAAGCATCCTTTATTTATAAAGACAATTTTATTTGATATTAAATTAGCAGAGTCACAAGTCACTCGTGGCAATTCTGTCCAGTAAATAATAGTTGGAGTAATTGAGAGGTGGCAATTAGCTAGCCATTATAGTAAATTTTAAATATGATTAAGTAAAAGTAAAAAAATAAACATGTAAAAGGACGTCTTTATAATAGTGAGGAAATTAGTGGTTGAAATCACAACCATTGATTTATTGGGACGACTAAGAATATTCCAACAATATTTAATCTTGTCCATACAAAACTGATTAAGTACTAAAAACATATTAAATGTGCCCATTGTCAATACTTTCGGCTTAAAAATTGAAAATAATGTAATAAGATGAATGGAGGGAAATATAAATGATGTTGATGATCATGATGATTAACGTTCACTAAGACCATTAAAAGGGTAAGTGTTTACTTCCCATTTTTTAGAATTTTGTTTGTGTTCCAAAAGCATTAAGAGAATCTTTCCAAAATCACCATAGTTTTGTTGAGTTAAGAGGTTAGGAAGGTTGGTAGTGTGACAAATATTTTGAAAATGAAATAAAATCTTTTTTCAAAAAAACATGATATTTTTCATATATATTTATATATAACTTTGAGATAATTTAATAAGCTCATTTGAGTGTTTTAAACTTGTGTGAGTTATTTTTACACTTTTTCATTTCAATAACAATTTCACTAATATTTTAGGACTATAAAAAGCGTTTTTTTAATTACACCAAAAAACTATTATAAAAAACCTATACATTGTAATAAGAGAAACATAAAAAAAAATACAATCACTTAAATGTCAAAAATCCAAACAATGAAAATGTCCATAAGTGTAACCAAAAACATGCATTATTATGAAAATTGTAATATCTGTTTAAGCATCCTCAAGAAAGTCATACTTATTTTCCTAATTGGGTTAAAGAGAGTCCTATGGAATAATTGATAAAAAAAATTGACGATTCCAAATCATCATTTCTCCTATATTTACAATTAATTATAAATTATTACTTTTAGTTAATTCACTATTATTTACTTTTAAATTAATTTAATTATATTAATAAAACATAATTTAATACTTAATTTAATACATTTTTTCTTAGTAATTATATAAGAACTTCTTAGTAAAGATGGAATACTACCTTAGTGAAAACACACTACTACAAGGGAGAAAGAAGAAAGTGGAGTCCCTACTTAGTTTTAAGGATAAAGAGGGTGATCTCATGGATTAATTAAGACCTTGGGATGTTGTTAATGATAATTAGGATGATAGGTGATTACAATATATTGATTAGGTTTAAACTTGGATCTAAATGGAAAATTAAATGAGTAAGTATATCCAATTAGCTAGGGTTAGTTAACGAGCATCTCCTTGAATAAGCTAGAAATCCTAATGCTAAAAATAAAAGAGAAGAAGGAAAAGAACTCACCCATAATTCACTACTATAGAAGATGAAACTCCCTATAATGAAGTGGAGAGTTGTGACGATTCTCCAAGAGTGATCCATGTCTCAGAATAACTTGTAGATCTAGCTTCAAATTCCTACAAGAGAGGACTTGGTCTGATCTCCAATACAAAACAATATAGATAGATAGATAAATAGATGGATGAAAAATATCATGTACTCTTTATTAACTAAATAACCAAGGGTACATCTGATAAATTTTGATCAATAGGTTTAGAAATCAAGAAGTATCCAATATTATTTTATGGACTAGTACAACCCATTATATAAATGCATAAAAAAAGTAAAGTAGGCTTAAAGAACTTGATACAAAAAAGAAAAGATCAAGTGGAAAGAGCACGGAGAATCAATCTTCACCTTTCCTACTTTTTTTGGCCTCCTTCTAGTTTTCTAATGTAATTTCTTCTATAGGGGAAACAACTACTATCGTTTGTAAGTTTCAAACTTGGGGATCAGAGGTAACCTACCATGAGAGATCCTTTGGGGAGTCACCACCTGAAGATTCTAATTCATGTTTCCTTTTACCAAACCATAGGGGGAGAGTTGAAAGTAAAGGCATGGAGCACTTAATAGGGATAATAGTGTCCATAGAGTATGATTCAATCCCCTTGAAAAATATATGGCTTCCCTGGGGAGGGGGAATTTGAGGATCTACATCTAGTGGATACATTGAAAGAGGATCGATGGAAACATTTGGTACAACATACTCCTGAGACTTCGAGTTCACTTGGTAGCTATCCATTTTGTAGTTCCTCCACAAAGAGGCTTGTTTTGTCTTTCCAATTTTCCCTTGAGGCTCCCAACCTTTTGGGAATCTAGCCACCTTATGTCCAGTCTCAAAACATTTCCTACATCTAAAGGCTATATTCTCATAGTCTATATTTTGTATCTACCTTGAGTTTGTATGATTTGAGTAAGAGGACCTTTACTTAGGTCTATGTGAATGCACAATCAAGAAAAGGTATTTTACATGTTTTAATCCATGTTGAGATAAAGGGTTATAAATGAACCTAAATCACTCTCAATCACCTTAAGTGAGTGTAGATTCCAAAATTCCAAGGGGAAGCTCGAAAGACGAACCCAAATAGGGAGCTCTATGAGAGTAGCGTATTTAGGATTGAATCTAGGATGTTAGGTATTCATAAAGAGACTAGCACTTCCCATGAACCACGACCCCTATCCATTGACAAGACCATAGTCTTTCCCATATTTAAAATCTAGAGTAATTTTTTTTTTCTAGAGGATGAATTTTAATTGAGTTCTTTAGGATATGCCCTCGATATTTCTCAATGCATGTGATAAGTCACAATTTTACCATCTTTTTCCTCCCTCTTTTCCTTATTTATAAACCCTTTTTTCTTACCCAGAACCCTGTATTAATACTTTTTAATGTGCAAGCATTACATTTAGGAAAAAGGTATTTTTCATCGCATTCCCTTAGTATTTCATTTGAAAATATGATTAATGTTAGGAGAAGTGTGCATTTTGTATTTACTTTTGAGTAATGACTCATTTGTGGACAAACTATTACAGGATATTTCTTTAAATGCCCATCTTCTACAAAACAAGTTCCTATGCTACGAATCCATAAACTACATATGCTACTTATATTATGCTACAAGTCTACAAGCTACACATTAAAGAGAGTTTGATTTAATGGTTGTAGAGTGTTTTCTATAGATCGATGGGTTGTAGATCCATGTGTTGCAAATTTATCATGCCACTGATGTGGGAATCAACCACCACCAACCACGTAGCCACTTGGGGAAGATAATAAAAGATTCATTTTATGGTTTTAGTTATTAGAGGACATATTTCTATAGACCTTCTTGTGCAAATCCATTTTTCTACATATTTATGTGTCATAGAATTAATTTGGGTAGCTACAATTCATTTAATGAACATGTTATTGTTGATGTTTGTAGCATCAAACAAGAACTTCCACACAGGTCTAAGTGTCTACACGTGTGAAATTTGTCCAAATCCTTCAACCATAGTAAACTCACTTTAATTAAAGGATTAATTAAAGTGAAGTGATTTTTATAAAAAAAGTTGAGTTAATCTAATGAAATGTAAAGGTTTTTTACATTAGTGAATTCGATGAATATTGACCATTGATCTCAAGTGAGGTGAGATTTAATCTCAACCATCAATCACTTTGGAGATCTAGGTTATTTAATTCGTTCATAACTCAAGATTATAAAAGAAAGGCTAGGTGAAGGGGAAAGACACACAAGAGAGACATTGAGTGCTTGAGACACAAAGGACTATGACTCAAGGAGATCTCAACACAGGTGAAGAAGGAATTTCATCTTGAGATTGGCTCAAGGGAGGAGGGTACAAACAGATTGCATCAAGAGGAAGATAACCCAATAATTGTCATCCTCCAAAGAGGGTCATATAATAGTGTAGAGGCTTGGGTAGCACTGTATAGGAGTTTGGAATGGTTGTAAAAGACTCGAGCAACCCAGAACAGGTCGTGGGTATCCCATATTAGGTCATGCGAAACCACAATAGGTCACGAGAAGCCTAGAACAAGTTGTAAGAATTCATACAAGGATGTGGGTAGGAATATTTGGGTCACAAGAAGTAGTACAAGAAGGTCATACAATCAGTATGGGAAACCTAACAGAGGGTTTATTTAGCAACAGTTTAGAGAGGTTTTGTTGCAGCTTGTAATTTTTTTAGTGGGAAGATTATTTCCTAGGTTAGGAAAGCCCTTGTAAGCTTTGACAATTATTTAATGAGAAATTGATTTGAAGGGCATAAACTTCTATGTGCATGTGTGAAATTTGGTTTCTAGTTTCTTTCGCTAATTTATTTTATTTACCAGTTAGAATTCTAGTAGTGCATTTTATTTAGTAAGATGCAATTTTAATTAATAAACAACAAGGAAATTACTAGGTAGGAATTTTCCAGTTTGTTGGGGTTGAGGAAAAAATAACATGGTACCAGAATGTTCACTCTGAGAGGGAGGTCAATTTCAGGTTACACATTAGTTTACAACATAAAATCTATTAGATTTGAAAGCTAGCAGTTTGCAGTAGTGGGTGTTTAAAGGACCAAACACAGATTCACAACATTTTGCAACAGATCTAACAAGGAGATCTTTGTAGATCTATAAAGTAGAAATGAAATCATTGTGGGTGCTTGAAGGAATAATCACACAACAATTGATTTTGTTCAAATATAGAAATGGTGACAACAATTCTAAGGTTTGAGGACATGTTGGATGGAGCTTTAGACTTCCTGGCCTTGTAGGAAATATTCACCTTACTATTGAAGTAAAATGACCTTTGGGATATTGTTGACAAGGTAATGCCTTCACCAATAGAGTTGTTGTAGTTGGAGTCTCATGCAAAGAATCACATCAGAGCCCAGTGGGTAATCATGTATGTCATGAAGGATCATCGAATTGCTCACTTGTTTGAGAAGAAGTTGGCTAGAGAAATGTTTAAGGCTCTAGTGGATCTATTCTAGAGTCATAACATGAATAAGAAGATAATCTCGAGGAACAAGCTCAGATTTGTCCAGATGTCAAGATATAACAATGTCACCAACGACCTCATGAGGATCACTCTGATCTATGATCAACTTGCAGGGATTGGAGAGAAGGTGGTTGACATAGAAAAAGATAATACAACATTGATTGGTTTCTCAAAGTCTTGGGAACCATTTGTCAAGGGGATATGTGCTCGAGAGAACCTTCCCAATTTTGAGAGGCTTTGGGATGAGTGCATCCAGGAAGAGACTTGGGAGGATTCTAAAGCTAGAAGGAAGGGATGAGGTAGTGATGAGAACTTTTCCCTTGTTAGTCAAACAAGAAAGGGAAAAGGAAAAGGTTCCAACAAGAAGGGTGATGGTGAGGAGTCAACCTCACAACCAGGGAAGAAGAAATAATTGAGAAAGCCCAAGTGTTTAATTTGAAATGAGAATGGGAATTATGCATCAAAGTGTATAGATAATAATAAGGGGAAGGGGAGACAACAATAGACAACAAACTCAACAAAGACCCAACTAGATGAGTTTGCAACAATGTTTGAGAAGGGATTTTCACTAGTCTCTTGCCTCTCTACAATCACGATCACCAGGAGTACATTTTACTTAGACAATGATGCATCATGTCACATGATAGAAGCATAAGAGATATTCAATAGTCTAATGGAAAAATACTCAGTGATCCATGTGGAGCTTGGTGACAACTCCAAGTATCCAGTGAAGGGGGAGGGAACAATCTTGTTCCATGTTGAATCAAGTGGTTTGTTGGAGGCCCATGATATTCTATATGTACAAAGAATGAAGAAGAATTTTCTCTCAGTATCAGTTATGGAGGACATGGGTTTTTCCATCATGTTCAAGAAAGGGAAAATACTCATACATCTAGACGAAGCTAGCCCTGACACAAAAATGAGCATTGGGGTTAGAGAGGGAAATTTATATAGGTTGAAGGGAAATATTATTCATCCCCTGGTACATGACAATGGAAACCTATGTAATTTATGGTGCAGGAGGATGGGAAACCTACATTACAGGGAATTGTCGATCCTGAGGGGGATTTTCACTGGCCTCCCATATTTTAGAGTTGAGTAGCAGGGCATGTGTAGAAGGTTTGCACTTGGAAATAATGCTAAGGTTTCTTGTCAAAGTAGTGAGAGAAGGTCCAAGGGGATATTGGATCTTATACATTCACATGTGTGTGGATCGATGTCAGTATCATCGGTGTAGGAAGTATTATATTATGTGATGTTCATTGATGACTTTTCTAGGAAAACCTAGATCTTTTACATGAATACCAAGGATGAGGTCTTCAATTAATTCCATGATTTCAAGGCCCAAGTGGATAACCAAATAGGGAAGAGGATGAAGGTATTGAGGTTGGACAATGAGGGTGAGTACACCACCAATGACTTCGAGGATTTCTCCAAGGATATTGGGGAACAAGATATCTGTAAAATAGGATTCCTCGTAGGATATTGGGGGACAAGGCTCCTAAGGAAGCATTCATAAGAGTGAATCCAGTGATAGGAAATTTTAGGATCTTTGGTTTTCCAGTATAAATTCATGTGCATGTGGAGAAGAAGACAAAGATGGAGCCTTCAGGTGAGAGGGGAATATTTGTGGGGTATAAGGAGACTTCAAAGGATTACAAGATATTCATTCCATCTTAGAGGACTATAGTTGTGAGAAGAGATGTTAAGTTCGAGGAGATATTGGATTCTAGGAAGTTGCATGACCCACTACCAATGATAGAGGATAAGGAGAAAGAGGCGACGAAGGATCAGAAACACTTAGTAGATTCCATTTCAGGGAGTCAGACTTTAGGTGGGGAGAGGATTTATCCCCTTCCATCTCTATCAGGAGACCTAAGTGGTTTACGTTGACATTGAAGGATGCTTAGGAGCATGTTGAGGCTCCTAGGAGCACATTCAGGGGGAGAAGGCCTCTGAAGAAGTTTCCAAACTTTATGGAACTAATGAGTAACGTCATTGAAGAAGAAGCATACCAACATGTATATCAGGATGTTATAATGGAGGATGATGTGTGGGACATTCTGCCAAGACCGAAGGGAAAACTAGTTCCAGGTGGCTCTTCAAGAAGTTCCTTCCATGCTAAGAGGGAGTGTTTATATTTGTATCATCAGACAATAACTTCCTATAACACCCCACTTTCAAACCCCTGATTATATGTAATTAATCATGTCTAATTATTTCCATGACATGGAATATAAACATTTTAAACATATTATTTCTTAAATGGAAAATGTCGCACGATTGACCGATGGATGGAGCATGTGTACTGGCCATTATACCACGAGACAGATTAGTGAGGGGGAAGAGAAAGGGGATTCATGTGCAAAAGAACCAAAGCTACCTTGATAAATAATATGTAGGAAAATACCCATAATTCCTCTAGCCTACAGCTGAAGCTAATCAGTTAATGAGAGGGGGTTGGTAGTTGAACAACCAACCACACCTAATGAATACAAGTATGGAGAGATGGATGGATAGAGTACCACCTAGTTTACTTTATTGAACCAAATTATTTTAACAGAAGAGAAGAAAAAATATTAGTCAAGAAGCTTCTTGGGAAAAGCATGAGGGAATACATGGGTGCGTGCATAAGAAGGCAGTTATGGTATGGAAAGGAATGTCATGTAAAGGAACAATGATGTTGGTCTTGCGCGAGAGGAGGGATAATGCAACATAATAAAAATTCTCATGCGAGAGTAGATAGAGCTCATGCACTCAGATTTGATGCAGCATAAAATAAACTTGGTATTTTTCCTAAGAAAAATTAGGAAGCTTTCCCAAGTCATGAATGGTCAACATGGAGCAGAGAAGAGCTAGATCTAGACTGGAGAAAAAGAGGGACACGGGCTTGATTCTTTCTAGAAATAAATTGGAACTGGAAGGGGAGGGAACTGAGGGATACTGTACATGTTAAAAGACTTCCTTGTGAAAAGGAAATCCAGTTGGGAAAGCACCTGATAAAACTCATGGAGGTCCTAATCTCAATGGGAAGAGGGAAACTTATATTTTTTCTAGTGGAGTGAAGGACAATAACCTTCCTAATCCATTCCTTGACTTGTTGAGTCAATTGTGAGACTCTCCTAGTGGTATCATGGCCTAGCACAGGGGGGCATGTTGCCAAAGTGATTGAGTGAGTGAGTAGATACTTAGTGATTGAGTAGATACTCGATTTTGAGTATGGTTACAGTTGTTGGAAAGCTCTCGATGAGAAGATTCCATCTATGGGATCTGTTTTGAGAAACGAGTTAAGAAAAGGAAAGAGGAAAGTTGTACATCCCACGAGCCTAAGAGAGTTAGGGGATCGATTGTGTTACAAAGTGGTATCGGAGAAGAATTCAAAAACTAAGCCTGGATGGGCTAGAGAGAAGTCACAAGACTGGTATACTAAGGCTAAGAAGATCACATTGAAAAACATTTCTCTGCATTAAAATTTCAATCTTAACTATAGAAGCTTATTGAAATGAAAGACTGCATATTTCTTTTAGAATTTTCACAACATAAAATTTAAACATGTTTTGTTGCAACAAGAAGAATTATTCCATGACCTTGTTGGAATGAGAAATACTCCAGAAATAATTTGAATATGTTGACAAGCATTGGTGGTGGAATCTGAATGTGAATAGAAAAAGAAGCATAATCCTATTATAGGGTTGCATGACTCTAGAGAGTGAATGAGATGGATTGTTCTAATGTTATCTATGAGTATGGGTTGATAGAGCCTCGATAGTTATAATTGTTGCTTAAATAAAATACTAAGCGTTGTATGAATAACTCCTCATGCTTGGAGGATTGATGGAAAAACTTGTTAAGGTCGATTTATTTAACCTATAATAAAGGAGACATGTTGATTTCCCCATTTAAGCACAAGTAAATAAAGCACGTAATGTTGTGTTGGATTGGAATTGAGAGGATTCCAAGAATGAATTGTGTGTTCATTAACAAACTTTAGCATTATAAGTTGGATATGTTGTCAATGCATACAGAAATAACAGACCATGTGTCTAACATGCCTATAGAATTGGAATAGTCAGTTGTTGTAAAGTATAGTGTGAGTATGGACCATTTTGGTTATCTGACAACAACAGGAAATGTTAACAGTGTGAATGATAATGTTGATGATGTTATTTCTTAAACCCTTATGAACATAAGGAAAAGGATCAGTAAGGTATTGATCCAGAATCTAGTAAAGGGAATGATTGAGCATTCCCAAAAAATCACCAGATCCGATAACATATAGAGAGGGATGATAGCCATATTGGTATGGCTTTGTAGGCACACGTAAGAGTGAGATTGTAATTACCTATGTGATTCTTGACATATGGGATGCTTTTGAAGAAAGTGTGCAAGAACGTTCTCTTGCTAGTTGTTACCACATGAAAGAGGGAAACATAATTATGAATATTCCTATGAGACGTTTCATAGGAATGATTATAAGATCTCATGAGAAAAGGATGATATTAATTAAAATTAAATATGTATGGGAAACATGGATGTGTTGTACTTGATTTTTTGTATCTATGTGTGATTATGTTGGAGAAACATGGTTTAAATGCATATTGGAATGCCTGGTATGAATACAGGAATACAATTTGATTGCGGAGCAGGATTAGTGTCTGTTGGGTGTTGAGAAATATTTTGCTTCTAGGACGACCTTGTCTAGAAGGGCCTTTGTTGTTTTATTTTAATACTAGCTTGAAGGGTATATATGCCATTCTTAGAAAATTCAGTTTGAAATGTTGAATAAGCAAGTGGGAAAAGAATGCTCTATTTTTATGAAAGAAGGTAATATCATTATGCCTTTGAAAATTTCAAGAGAATATTTATGATAAATCATGGGTTAAATGATTTCAATGGATCAACATGCATAGATTATGAAAGTGTGATAAAAATAGGCACATACATACTATGTTGATGCATAGGGTTAAAGTGTCTGAAGGCACATTGTAAACACAAGCTGATAGAATGTACAAGTGTGAATGTGTAATTTGAAATGCATAATAAGAATGCATGCTTATACTCTTTATGGAATATTGGGTAAACAAATGAAATGATTAAGGATGATGCAATCTCATGGGATGAAACCATTTTAGGTGTTGTTGGATATTGTAACAGGGAAGATGCATGCTGAGATAGTCCTATGTGGATGAATTATGCGAGGAATATGTTAGGAGAAGAGATCCATACAATTTGATGACTTCTAGAAAATTAAGCAATGGGTTGCAAATCCTAATTGTATAAGAATCCTGAATTAGATTTTAAAAGATAATCTAGGAAAGGTCAAGATGAATTTGGTTGAGACTGCTCAATGAATGGAGCAAACAGATCCAAAAATGGATAGATTGCAGAAGAAAATAAGGAATTGGAAAAAGGGAGAATCTCTTGGCTCCTCTCTTGTTCATTTTTGTATTTATCTAGAATGAGGAAACTATTATATGTAAATGTTTCTGGCATGAGAATGTTGATGGCTATGTAAAAGTACAACCAACTTAAATATTTTTATGATTGCACTAGTGAACACATCGATGAATAATGTGATAGAGTGCATATATATGCGCTAGGACATACCTGAGAATGTTCGTTGAGGTAAAATGCTATGGTACATGCATTTTGATTTTCCCTGACAACTGATATACTTGTGGTTATAATTGTTGTATGCAGGAAATATTGGAGTTGTTGAGGAGACGACTTCCAATGGTGGAACACCTCATGAAGAGGGAAATAATAATAGGCTTCTGATAGAAAATATTGATGAAGGGACCTTAGGATTCCCCATGAAGCACTATTGATGAGGTAGCATTAGAAGGACTATTGGTAGCCAGGACATGTATAAAGTTTTCATGACCATGGGGCATGAGATTTGAAAGGGATTGGGTAAGGACCCATTCTGAAATATTTTATATTTTAATGATATTATTTTATTGTTGATTGACTATTGTATGTCAGTAATAACCAAGCAAGGTAAGATTAAGGGAAAAAAAGAAACTGAATGAAAGAGGGAGGAACCTCTAGTAGTCAAGGATGGTTAAAATCCTTGTACAAAATTCATGAGAAAATGTGTCATGAATGCATTGATTAATCATGAATGATTATGAATAAGAAGTTATCATAAGCATCACATTGGTTAAATGCATTGAGGGAATACATGTTTGTATGAGAGGGGATGTATAGGACTTCCTATTATGGGAGGAGGACCTTCCAGTAATTCCAACATAGTTGTGAAAATGGTAAAGAGAGGAATTGGGTAGCCATGAATATTGGCACTCTTGTTACCAACAAAGAAAGAATGCATGAATGTGTTTATGTGAAATTTCAATTCCATATTATGTTATGTTGAATTAAGTTCATGATCAACTCAAACTAGGAGAATTCCTACTGAAATAATGAATGTGAATAGAGTAGCCATGGGGTGAGAAGTTGGATGAGTTCCAACTCACCGTGGTGGAATGTTTGACATGGGTATGTGGCATTTTGGAGGCAATGCAAGGATGCATTATATGAATGTGGCCATAGGTATTGTCACATTACTTAAATTCTTGCAATGATTGAATGCATTAAGAAATCTTGGTATGCTTAGAAAATTTGTATGTAAGGAATAATAATTTCCTTCTATTTCATATGATTAGTCAACAAAAGTGATGCAATTGTTAGTGTGCACAATTTTAAGAATATTTTGTGAACCACTATAAATGTGAAAATGAAAATGTAATGTGTATGAGAAACTGACAATTTTTGTTGTTGTGTGAAGATTGATATTGCGGGAAGAATGGTCCGGGGTATGGAAGTAATATAAGTCTAGAAGGAAGACCAAATCCTGTATATTGTAAAATATCCAAACTACTATGAGAAGGAAGTCTCATGCACATGGATCTGAGTTCTTATATGGAATAGATCTGAAAATGGATAAGTGAAATTGGAAATATGTAGAAAACATATTTAAAAGTATTTTGATTGAAATTGATGATAATATCTCATGGATAATATATGCATGTGATACAAGTGAGATGCCATATCTGTCCTAAAGGGACAAATGATGGCTATCAAGATGGAAAAACATGGAAAATGCCAATGTTGTGAAATGAATAGCTTTTATGACATGATCATCATTGAGATGAGCTATGATATGTTAGAGCAATCTAGAGGGATGCCTTGGCTATAAGACTCTATAAGTCTTTGTACTCTTCCTGTGTAAGGAAGCCTTGGCTAATGATGGATCACTTGAGGGAATGTGTAATAGATAAGAGGATGCCTAAGCTTAAAGGGTGAGTAACTGTAAGGAAGAGGAGACTTGGATGAATTATGTTACATGATAGCTATGATCATGAGCATAGTGGGTATGCCAAGGAAAAATAGATCCGAATAAATATGGAATCCAAATGGATGTACATCCATGGATTGCACAGATAAGTACTGTGCTAATATGTATATTTCATCTTGAATTATGAACATAAATGAATGATTCTGCATGATTTTTTTTTAACATGCATGTTATTTGAAATTGTTGTTGGCATACTATTGAAATGCCAAGAGTCTAGGAGAGGACCATACCAAGGAGAGGAAGACATTGTTGAAGTTGTTGAAAGATGAAAGCATGGCATGTGTTGTTGAGATGAAAAGAACATCTAGGATGGTGTTCCCTTTTGAAGGGGGAGGGGAATGTAACACCCCACTTTCAAACACTTGATTATATGTAATTAATCATGTCTAATGATTTCCATGCCATGGAATATAAACATTGTAAATGTATTATTGATTAATTTGAAAATGTTAATCAACTGACTGGTGGATGGAGCATGGATATTGGCCATGATACCATGAGAGGAATTATTGAGGGGGAATAGAAAGAGGATTAATGTGAAAAATACCCCAAGCCACCTTGATAAATGTTGTGGAGGAAAATACCCATAATTCCTCTAGCCTGCAGCTAAAGAAAATTAGTTGAACAACCAACCACCCCTACTGAATACACATATGGATATTTGGATTGACTTAGTACCACCGCATTTTCTTGCTTGACTTGAATTATTCTGACAGAAGAAAAGAAAAATTATTGGTTGAGAAGATTCTAGGGAAAAGCGCTAAGGAATGCATGGAAGTGTGTAGAAGAAGGAAGTTCTGGCATGGAAAGGAACAATATGCAAAGGAACAAGGATTTTAGGCTTGCATGAGAGGAGGGATTGTGTAAAAAAATAAAAAAACTCATGTGGGATAAGATAAATCTCATGCACTCAACTCTGATGCAACAAAGAATAAACTGGGAAGTTTTCCTACGAAAAATTAGGAATCTTTCCCATGTCACGAATGGTCACCCTGGAGAAGAGAAGACCCAAATATAGACTAGAGAAAAAGAGGGACACAAGCTTTATGCTTGCTGGAAAGAAATTGAAACTGGAAGGGGAGGGAACTAAGGGACAATGTAGTTGTGAAAGTAGTCTCTTGTGTAGAGGAAATATAGCTGGAAATATATCTGATAAGCCTTGTGGAGGTTTTGAGCTTAGTGGGAAGAGGGAAAATTTTGGTCTTTCTAGAGGAGTGAAGGAGAGTAACCTTCCAGATCCATTCCTTGACTTGTTGAGTCAATTGTGAGGGTCTCCTGGTGGTATCATGTCCTAGCATGAGGGTGGCATGCTGCCGAGGTGACAACATAACATAGCCTATTGTTGGGTGGAAAAGTGCTCACCCATAGTTGGTTGGGGTAGCTACAAATTGCAAACAGATAAGTAATCCTGTGCTATGTGTATTGAGTATAATGGATGGTTGGTATATGTATTTTCATTAATGAGTGTGTATGCATGTTAATGGACTAAATACTTGTTTCATTTGCAAGCGTTTGCACTGATGAAATTGTGGAACTGTATGAAATTGTACATGTTTTTGGATTTATGATATAACATGGATTCATGAGTAGCATAGATTCCCGAAAAACATGGAATAAGGGATGACCAAGTAAATCCAAGTACATTAGATAACTGGGATGACCAAGTAAATCCAAGTACATTAGATAACTACTCTTGTTGGTTGTATTATGTTAAATACATTTTTATATAGCTTGTAATTAAGACATAAAACACTGAGAATGCCTGCAAGGCTTATGGGAAAGTATGATTACTGACAAAGGAAATGAAAGGAATGAATGAAATGTGTAGGACTTTGTTATCTCCATGCATTAAATCTCCTTACTGAATTATTGTCTTCATGAAGTTGAGAATAATATGGAATAGATAAGTATTTGAACTGGAATTCCCATTGAATGTTGATTAAGGATGATATATTATATCTTGTTTTCCATAATGGTTTGAGGTGATAAATTGAGGTTAAATATGCATTGAATGGGATGAATTCAATTTCCATTTTTATTGGAAAATAGAAGTAACTTTAATGCTTGTGAATGGGGAAATCAGTACAAGTTGTTTTCCTCGTGTTTCCCTGCTTTTTGAAAAGGAAGGTTTGTAGGGCTTGAAATAATTATCAGGTTTTTAAGGGCATAACACTTCTTTCTAGATGGGAATGGGTTTAAGAGCCAAAGGAGCCATGTTAAACTCTAGCAGAATGAGCGTGGAAAAGACTATGGGACATCTAAGTCCTAAAATAAACCCTACTTGTTGATATCCTTTCCTAAACTTTAAGAGAAACAATATCCATCGGAATGGAGGGGAGGATAACCCCTAACAATATGATCATCTCCAAAGAGTTAAGAACCAGAGGTAAATACATGGTTAACTAGGTCACCGGATAACTGGAGCACCAAAAGTTCTATGACAAAGGCCTTACTATATATATATCCCTTAGAGACTCGGCCATATGGGGACCCATACCGAATTTTACGGAATGACTTGACAAAAGCAAATATTCGATAAATCTAATTATACGAATATATCAGATCACATGATTACACTGTGGAGTTGTACAGGAACCCACAAAACTGATGGGACACCACTGTCGGCCCATTAGACATGAATGAAACATCTTTATTACAAATAGAGAGCACTAGGCCCATCATGCTTCCATACGGTTAATAATATTAAACTCTGCTACAGAATCAAAAGATCAGTCACTGTCATATCCAAAGTGACTGCTTGGCGGAGAACTATGTTCTTTTGAAAATGGAGGAAGTCCGCTGAAACATTTATAAAAAGGTGATCCTTGCATAGCAGGTATTAGCTCATCTTCAGGTACGCATAAGTCACCAAAATACTCACTGGTAACTTTATAAGATGGGGGCTGAGATGGCTCTAACTTTTCAAACTGAAGCTCACTTCCCAAGAATGATAAGTTGAAAACAAACCATCCTTCATGATGGGCTGCTTCTTCGATTTTTGGTATGAACCATTGGATAAAAGCTTCTTTACTTGCTCTAAAGAAATCAACATCTCTGGGATAGTAGGTCCAGTATAAAATGTATAACCAACTAGACCACCAGATAGGGGTATCTTTAAATGTGGAGCATTCAAAGATTATCCAGCATGATCCATCATATTTAGTTTGTAGCATGATCTTGCAATAATCTTCATAAGTGATGCAAGGTGTATACAACACGAAATAGACTTGTCCTTGGAATGGTCCTCCATACATTATACCTCTAGCCACATTATGACTAAACCTGAAGTAGTTGTAATAAGAATATTGATGGTTACAAGACTGTACCCAATTATTCAAAATATTTATGCATGATGGGYTGGACTTAATACTGCAAACTAAACAATCAAAACAGTAACAATATTTACAATTATTACACACTAGGATCCATTTGAATCTTGGTGGAGGAGMATCCCTTATGCTCAAGGAGGATGAAGCCATTTGATAGTTTTATCTTTGTCTTTAGATGGAGTTGCTTCTCTAGTAAGCAGATCAACAACACAGTTGTCTTTACCAGGCTTGTAATGGATTTCAAAGTCAAATCCGTCAAGCCACAAACTCCATCGCAGAATTCTGTTGTTTCCCTGTTCCAACAGACGTTGATTAGATAACATTCCCTTCATATGCTTCAGATCTGTTCTTACAATAAAATGTACAGGTTTTAAGAACAATATGAATTTCTTAATGCCATTCTTGACTGCAAGAATTTCTTTATGTGAAGAAGGGTATCTTGTCTCAGTATCGCTGAAACATCCAGAAGTATATATACAAACTTATTCCAATTTAGGACCATTTTTCTGCAATAGTACTGTTGCCCAAGTATCATTGGAGGCATCAGTTTCTAGTACCAACTGGAAGGTCATATCTGGAAGATGAAGCTTAGGGAGATTTTGGATCTTTTGTTTAATTATTTGAACAGCTTGAGTCATTTTATAATTCCATGGTAAAAATTTACTCAATCTCTTCTGAAGTATTCTGACATCCTTTGCTTGATTTTCATAAAACTGTCGGATATAATTCAGGCAACCAAGGAATCTTTGTAGTTGTTTCTGGTCAAGAATTTCATCAGGGAATTCTGAAAGTTTTTTTCAAAATATGATCTTGGAGTTCTACTTCTCCTTTGGATAGTATTAAACCAAGATACTCAATCTTTGTCTGTGCCCAACAAAGCTTAGAATGGCTGAGCACTAATCCATGCTTATACAAGAGGTCATAGACAACCTTTAAATGTTGTACATGAGCTTTACAATCTACAGAGAAAACAAGTAAATCATCAATATATACAATTACAAAATTGAGATGTTTGAAGATGTCATCCATTCTTTTCTGGAACTCAGAAGGTGCATTCTTCAAACCAAAGGGAATCACTTTCCACTGATATTGGCCATTGGGAACAATAAATGCAGTTTTATACATGTCTTTAGGGATTATCCCGATTTTCCAAAATCCGCTTTTCAAATCAAATTTACTAAAAACATTACACTTCCCAATCTTTGAAAAAAACAATTCTTTGGATGGTAAAGGAAACCTGATAGGGAGTAGAGAATCATTCAAAGCTCTATAATTTATCACCATTCTAGCTTTTCCTCTTTTCTGTTCACTGTGTTTGTTGACATAGAAGGCAGGGAAAGCCCAAGGGCTCCTACTTATCTCTATCAACTTTTTTTCTAAAAGCTCTGTAATCTCCTTTTGACAATATGATTAGCAAGCTGATATTGATTGGGGGTTAGAACATGGATATAAATATGTCCATCTGGGACTTATTCAGTTTGGAATCAATCCTTTAGGCAGGCCTGGTTTAGATACTTCTGTACTAAATTGTATTACTGATTCTAGGCATAATACCTTCTCTGACGCTTTAATATCAGGATTCCAAGCTCCCTTGCATAATGGACCAGTGTAGTCATCAGCCTTTCCCATATATCAAGTTTCTCTTACAGATCCCTATATCAATACTCGCCTACAAGCCTATGTACAGTTTTCTGGCTTTAATATGGCTGAATCTTATGAAATTTCCCATCTTCATACCACTACATGTCTTCGCTTCGTTTCTACAACTATGCCTGCACTTAATCCCAAATTACTGCAGCACGCTACTACTGAAAGCGTGGTGGTTGGTCCCGGCAATGTTTCCCCTTTAACTTTAGGTTTTGCTAAACTTACTGCAGTTGAAGAATGGTCTGCCGAATATGAACCCATCTCTTCCAACATATCGCCTCCCACGGCTAGAGAATTAAAAATAGAACAAAATTCATCTCGAAGAAATGTCTTAAGAATAGGAAGATCCCAGAGCACAAGAAATCAGGATTTAGAGAAGAAACTGTCCTCCCTTTCAACTAGTAGCTCTGATGCAAATCAAAGTAGATATTCATTATCTAATAGATCATCCTCAACCTCCTCTTCTTTTGCTAAAACACCTGTATATACTCCAGTTCTAAATAGATCAGCTTTAGATAATCATTTGCTTACTCATAAAAAAGGTTCTAAGAATTGCTATTTCTGTAAAAAGCACATCCCTACCCAAGAACAAACTTCTGAACCTTCTGTAAATATAAATATGTCCCATGTTCCATCTACTCCTAAGAATTTTAGGACATTCCAGTCAAAAATTGAACACAATGGCCAACACGCCAATTGTTCTGAATGTCAAGATTTAGCCATCCCTATGCTAAAAATGATAAATGCCCCTTTGCCAAGAAGTGACAGGGATAAAAAGTCTAGTCTACCCCAGAGAAGTCTTGGACCAGGAAATCACATTCCTATGTTCAAAAATGATATGGTAGCAGACTTAGACTTTGTAAAATATAGAAAAGCAGATGCAGAACCACCTCAAGATATTGTGAGACTACAGAATTATGCAAACTACCAGTCAGTTTGTCTTGCACAGAACATTGATGATATAGCGCAAGACTTGCTACAGACTAAGACCCATATGAATGGTTTGCATTCAGAAATTGATTCCTTAGAAAACAATCAAGAACAAATGAAGTCTCAACTTGAGAAAATTCTTGAGAAATTAGAAATAATTCAGACTGTTGTTTTTAGCCTAAAAGATTCTTTTGAGGAAGAGAATAAAACTTCTTCCCCCCTTAAAATAGAAGATATTGAAAGAACTACCTCTTTCAAATGGTTTGGTTCTTCAAGTTCTAAAGAAGAACAAAAACAACTAACTCTCAAACAGCTAGCCAAAGAAGTCCGAAATCCAGCCTTAGCAAGAATTGCTGAAGTCCTGGAAATTGTTGTTGAAAAAATAGAGTTAGTCAAAAAGAAATCTTCTGAATTAGAAGATGATATCAAAAGAGTATCACTAGCTAGAGACAGTCTAGTTCCTTTCATTAAAGCTATTGATGATGCTGAAAGTTCCACAGCAAATGCACCCAGATCATCACATGATGATGCAGGTGGAAATACTTTCCAATCTGCTTGGGAAAAGTGGTGCAATGCTAAATATGGTTCATCCAAAAAAGTCCCCTTTGACCCTGCTAATTCTGGAGAACATCCTTCACTCTCACGAGAGAATATAGAATCTGCCCCTATCACAAATCTCAATTGCAGATCAAAAA
>ML777630.1:350478-380745 GCA_009831015.1 Picea engelmannii | reverse complement strand
GCTGTCAACAAATCTGAGATAAAAATCAAATATATTGCTCCAGATTTCCCTATACTCATACAGGAAGAAAAAGTATCTGTTACACTCTACTGTTATGATACTGGTGCAGATATACTCTTAGGACAAGATTTTGTAAATAAATGTTTACCTTTTGTTATAGGTAGTAACTATGTACAGATGACAGTTTTGGGAAAAACTATAAAAGTACCCAGCAAGTCTAGTTACGAAACTAGAATTGCAGTAAAGGAAACTTTCCATCAAATTGAGAAATATGAAAGCAATCTGATACATATCCAAAAGATTGTTGGTCATGCTGAAAAGCATGGTATGGAAATAATAAAGGATATCAAAGAAAAGATAGAATCCGATTGCACATCAGATTATCCAAATGCCTTTTGGACCAGAGAAAAATATTTCGTCAGTCTGCCCTATAAGGAAGATTACACTCCTAAACCTTAGAAAGCCTCTGCTAATCATATGTCTCCCACAGAAAATGTTGGTGGAACAAGGTTCCAACACCCGACTCCATCCCTTTTATGCTTATAAATGAAGGGGAGTGAGGGTGACATCATAATGACATGTCGTGCCAATGTGGCGGCCAGAATGCCATAAAGAATGACACCTGACAACATATGATTTGCATGGGTCATGTGTGGATGTTTGTCGGGCTTAAGCCTTTGAATTCATGCCTTAATTTATATCCATCATATATAAGGTTTGAGTGATCTCGGTTATTGATATTTCTTAGTATGATCAGGAGGGATTCGTCACCCAGGGGTGACCAGAGTAACCAAACCATGAAATTTCTTAGGAGCCAACACTTTTTCCTTTCCTTCCCCAGTCTCTTGATGCCTGGTTGGGATACGTTCCGAGAAGGGTTTCAAGATTTCCCTTTGCACAATTGTGAGCAGAAGGAGTTTAGGACACGTTCCAAAGATGTCAGCATGATGAAGATGAACCATGTGTCATCCAATTCATCCCAATAGGAGGTGGAAAGGTGTCGACACCTCAGTGGAGGAGCCTTGTACCTCGTGATGACGTGTAGTTCCACGATAGTACATGTGTTGGGATATGGCTTGTCCACGTGTCATGAGGATAATGTGCCACATGTCTAGGATGTTCATATTTCTATATAAATCAGAGGACATGATGATGTAGCAGCCATGTATCATGCGAGATACGTCCCATGTGTCTAGGTGCTAGCTTGATCACGAAATTGAGCGTTCAAAGTTTGAGTGCTTATGAGTTAACCCGGGGACCCAATGCCTAATGGGGATAGATGTTGGTGGAGTGTGGTGCCCAGTGGGGAATGTTTCTCGGTGGGTGGAGTTTCCTGGTGGGTTGAGGTGCTCGATAGATGTGTGTTCCCAGTTGGGGGAATGGTCTCGGGGACCAAACCACTATATAAATGGACATCATAATGGTTTTGGTTGTGTCAAGGGTGGGGAATCCATTAGATCCTAGTGCATAGTTGGCATAGAACTTATCTTCATATCTATCTCCTAGTTGCACGTATGAAGGTACAGGTGGTGGAGGTCTACATGGACATGAGGTGGAATTTTTGGCATGAAAAATTATGAAATCTTTAGGAAGCCATAACGTTTAATCTCGAGGATGGTTTTGAGTATGGTTATATTCATTGGAAATCTCTCGATGAGAACATTCCATCTATGGGATCTGTTTTGAGAAACTAGTTAAGAAAAGGAAAGAGGAAAATTAGACATCCCGTTAGCCTAATAGAGTTAGGGGGTTGGGTGTGTTACACTTCCGCAGAGGTCTAAGTGTCTAGATGTGTGGAATTCATCCAAAGCCTTCAACCTTATCAAATTCACTTTAATTAAAGGATTAAATAAAGTAAATTTATTTTTATAAAAAAAGTGAGTTAATGTAATGAAACATAAGGTTTTTTACATTAGTGAATTAGATGAATCTTGACTGTTGATCTCAAGTGAGGTCATATTTAATCTCAACCATCAAGGGGAAAGACATACAAGAGAGACATTAAGTGATTGAGACATGAAGGACTATGACTCAAGGAGATATTGAGAAGGGTGAAGAAGGAATTTCATGTAGAGTTTGGCTCAAGGGAGAAGGGTACACGTTGGTTGCAACAAGAGGAAGATAACCTAACAACTGTCAACAACCAGATATGGTTTTACAATAGTATGAATACTTTGGAAATGTCATATAGGATTTTGGTAGGGATGTAGAAGACTAAAAATCTTAGAAAAGGCCGCATGCAGCCTTAACAAGTCTCGGGTCACCGATATCAGGTCATGGGCAACCACAAAACATCGTGAGCAGTGAAAAACCAATTGTGGATGGCTATACATGGCCATGGGTAGGCTATATAGGTCACGGGTGGGTAGATTAGGGCCACTGGAAACACCATAGGCAATCCGTACAGGATGTACGAGAAGCAAAGAAGAGGGTTTCTTCAACAACAATTTATCTAGGTTTTTTTGTAGCTTGTAATTTTCTTAGTGGGTGTATTATTTCCTATCTTGGGAAAGCCCTTGTAAGATTTGATAATTATCAATGAGAATTCGATTTGAAGGGAAAATGTTTATGTGTGCATGTGTGAAATTTGGTTTCCAGTTTCTTCCGCTAATTTATTTCATTTACTATTTAAAATCCTAGTAGTGCATTTTATTCAGTAAGATGCAATTTTAATTAATAAACAACAAGGAAATTATGTTGATTAATTGGGATGGTTGTCATTGATGTCAAACCTTGAAGAAAGTCTGGTAGCAAATTCCGGTAGCACAAAGGTTTGGGTAATGGACCCAAGTTTGTTTGATGGATAATTGTATGAGTTTTGATATATTTGCAAGTACGACTATTCTAAATGGATAATACATTTCATGCAATTTCCGGTGGTATGTGGAACGTCACATAACTCCTCACGGTTAGAGAGTTATGGCCATGTGTAGTTGGAGAACCCTCATGAGTCATCTGGAAGCCCCAAAAGGTCAACATAGTCAAAGTGTTTGTAAAAGAAATTATTTAAATAATAAAGTTAATGGAGAAATCCCTAAAATAAGGAAAGTGGGATGCTACATGAAAGTATAAATAAGAGGCAATGCTCTCTCATTTGATCACAATTGAACCTATTGAATATCATTGAATATGTATTTTGTGAAAGGTTATTTGGGCAGGTATTATTGATAGAGAAAAGTGTGTCAGAAAAAGTGTGGCTGGAAAGCTATGGTAGAAAAATTATGGAAGAAAAAGTGCGGAAGAAAACCCGCGACAGAAAAATTGCAACAGAAAAATAGTGGCAGAAAAAGTGCGGCAGAAAAATCGTGGTATAAAAAGTGTGATAGAAAAATCGCGGCAGAAAAAGTGAGACAGAAAAATCACGATAGAAAAAGTGCGGGAGAAAAATCACAGCAGAAAAATCGCGGCATAAAAAGTGAGGCAGAAAGAGTGTGGCAGAAAAATCGTGACAAAAACATGGTTGGGGTCTCTTTATGAGAGATATGGAACATCCTATTTGAGGTATGTTTTGTGAGCTAGGGTTTAGCTCTTGAGATGGTATTGGATGTTCAGTATTGCTGCATATATCATATTTGTTTAGGGATACAGTTGGTATTTTGTTGTTGGTATTTGGCATATGGGTATTGGTCTTTTGTTTGTGATGTGTTGTTGAAGTTGTTGGTTTAGCTTGAGGCTACGTAACAGTGAGGTTGTGGCACATGGTTTGATGTAAGGATTTATGGTATTTGGTTTATGGATAGAGTGATGAATTTTTTATGGTTATATTGGTGTATGTCTTTGGTATATGGTTGAGGTACATGTTGGGTACATGGTTGAGACAAGTATTTGATGAGTTGGCACATACATGAAGTGTATAGTTGATGATGTTGGTACATCTTGATGAGTCAATAGTTAATGTGCAACTGAACGACCGAGTCAAAACGTTTCCAGTATGTGGAAGGCCAAGGATCAGAGATCTCCTATCGTGACATGGAAACCCGACTCCATTTTTGTCTTTTATGGCACAAATCCCGATGTACGCAAGATGTAGTAGAGCAGCCTGTGTATACGCATCCTGTATAGCAGATAGGGCGCGTATATGTGGAAAAATGTGTATTTTTAGCTTTGTATTCATAAAAAATGGATGAAAATTCTGCATAGGGAAATGGAAAAGGCCCTATGTGCAAGATAACAATGATGGGGCAAATATTGCTATAACAAATTCCCCCTAATGTGTGAGATCAGAGGAGTATCTATGATGGACGAAATACATTATAAATAACCCAGGAGTGGAGTGGTAGAGAACCAACTGGATGAACTCAATTTCTCATTACATTATGTACTGACTTTACATACATGGCTTCCAAGAATACAATGCAGATCCATGTAGAAAATATAACAAATAAGTGTCTGTGGCCATGAACAAGAGAATACAAATGCAGTTATATGCCAAAAATTTTCATAGTCACGAACAAGGCCTAGTGAAACCAGTCTCAAAATCAATCTGAAGATATTTGTATACCATGGAGTACAATCTGATCTCCCATGATCACTGAAGTCGAATAGGTGTTGGTCCAATGAAAGGGAAGAAACAACTCAGGAAAGATGCGACCATGTAGTGATGTCTTCAAGTCTTCTACACTATCCGCCAAGGGTGCAAGTCTACATCATGTCAATAAAGGAGTTGAGGTCGAACATAATGATACATCATTTGATTATCGGTCATTGCAGTATACCGTTAACAAATGTGAGACATCCTACCAATAATGAAAGTAGGTATCAAGGCACCGAGTACATTCCTACAAGTGTGAACAAAATAGTCGGTGTCGAACACTTGAGAAATCCATTGATTAGGAGACATTGATGTATTTCCATCTGTCAATGGCGAGAGAGCCTGCCACTAATGACTGCAAGCCTCAAGGTACTCATAAAAATCTAGGTCCCATATCCAGAATAAATGAGTTGAATTCGATGGAAAGAGACCCACTGAAAGGAGAGCATTAAGGCATCTCTCATCAGTCAACATGAGGAAAAAAGCAGGAGCTTCATGATTTGGTGGAGATCAGACGAAGAACATGCTAACAAACCAACGATCCTATGCGTCTTTCGTGTGTACCAAATGTAAGCGGTATACGAAAAAGACCCTCTGAATAACAACCAATGATGAAAATTGTTGACAAAGGTGAGGAAAGCACCAATAAGGATAATGGAATCCAAGACACTGCATGAATCCCAAAGTGTGAATAGTTGTCTTGCCATCGAACACAAGGGAAACCACCCAGTAAATTACCAATGATGAAATGTTGATTGTTGGGTTCAAGGTAACCTACCAATGATGCAAGTAGGTCCAGGGTGCATGATAAGACCATAGTATCATGTGATTCTGAGACAAACTGAGGGTATGGCCTGCATGCAAAGTCAAGATTTCTGAGGAGTGGTCGACATAGGTTTATAAACTTCCTTTGAACAGGAGAATGAGACATATGGTGGACTTCGACAACATAGGCTCAATGATGTGACTATTAGATGAAGGAGTCATCAATAACATTCTCTATAGGGACTGGAAGAGTAACCAGTCGGTAGAGAAAACTATGTAATGAGATCATCTTCCTAAGGCCATGTTAAACCCAAAATTATGATGACACAAGGACTCAATAATTTTGTGCTATGTTCAAAGGTGACACGACTGCTACCAATTATAATATAATACTCCCTTCCCACCTATCTTTTTTTGTTTATTCATAACAAATGAATGCTATTATACAAAGGAGGAAACGAGTGTCACAAGTAAGCAAAACTAGTTCTAGTAGTGGAACGTACCTATGCTTAATGCAAGGAAATGCATGCGGGAGATGGACACTCGGGGTGATGTTCCCTCCAGGGTATAGGGTGTCAAACTGCGAAAGATATAAACACGGATCTGCTTGGTTGAGGATGCAAAAACTTCTTAGGCAACGGTTTATAACAAAAAGCGAGAACTGGCTAAAGGCTCAATACTGCAAGCGAGGGCATGAGATGCAATCACAACTTAATGCCAAAAAATATCCCTCTTTATGTATTGTAGTCTACTTGGTGTGAAAAGAGGGTAAAATTGTGCCAAATAGACGTCTTTTCAAATCCAATCTACAAGTGTGAAAAAGACAAGTTCACTCGGCAATCTTTTCTATTTTTGATAATGAGTCGGAAAATAGCTTAACTAAGACTCATGACCTTTCAAATTGAATTTAACGAGTGTGAAAGGGACAAATCACTCGACAATCTTTTCGGTTTTTAGACGAGTCGGAAAAGATCTTAACTAAGACTCGTTTTTGGGAGTCTATGGAGAATAAGGCCACATGTGCATGAAGGGGAAATGAGGCTCATCATAAAGTCATGTATTGAATTATAATGGACTCCCACTTCTAAGGAAAAACTCAGCATGGGAACCAAATGACAAAGAGGATCTAACTAGGGCGCCCATGCTTGGTAAGTCCATACCATTTATTAGTGACACTATTTATAGCAGACGAGAGGTTTTGTGTCACAACAAATGGGTTCGTACCTAAGGCGTAAAAAGTGGTAGTCGAAGGATAATGAAAAAATTCACGATGGAGTGGATACCTATCCTATATGCTAGGTTATGAAAATGCCTGCCCGAGGTGACGAACAACCAATCATGACGTTGAAATCCTCAAGAAAGCTGAGTCAAAACTACAAAAAACTAACTCAAAACCACTCTTGAATTAGTTCATTAGGTGAAAAAATAGCATGAAACTATATAAAGTGGGTAAAAATATCTTATAAATAGTAATAAAATAAAAAATTACTGTATCATTTTGATTTTTACCCAAATAGTGCAATTTGAACCAAAATACCTCCAAGATTCAAACAACGATTGTGGGAGCATCAGGCAATGAAATCACAAACCATCTGGATCAGGTAACTCTTAATCTCATCCTCTTCAAATTCAATGGATTACGTTTTTGAATTAGGTTTCAATTTTTTAGTTTTTGAGGGTGTAAATTAGGATTTTCGGTATACGTGGACCGCCTTTGTTGAGTTCGCGTGTACGATGAGGTATATTCTCCTGTATGAACCACAGGGAGTGTGTATTAATCTCTACATGTGACTGCGTGCAAAGAAATCTGCATATAGGTATGCAAATGGCCAAAAAGAGGGGTTCTAACTCAAAAATTTATTTGTTTTTTGCAGGATGGTCCTGGAATTGAGAGAGAGAGATCATGAGGAGGTAGATGCAACTATGGATCAAGATCTGGTGGCTCAAGAGGCTCTAAAAATATGTGGCTTGTACAAATTTTGGGCTCTCAAAGGAATGAGGGCCCAAGTGAGGTTGTTGGAGATGTTGGTGGGTTACTGGGACCCTGATAGGGAAAGCTTTATCCTTGATGGACAACGATTGAGGATAGAAGTAGAGGAAATCTACTTCTTGACTGGTCTATCATGCCGAGGGAAGGTTGTGAACCTCAAGTCATGCGGAGCAGGGAGTGGGATGAATATCAAGGAGTATATCGATGCCCACTGTGTAGCAGGGACGCTCAAGGTGGGAAGCCAAGTCCCCATCCAGGAAATAAGTAACCTTAGTTTGAAGATCATTATGCTCATGCTTACCAGGATCATAGGTTCGACCTCGCTGCATCAATCATCAAGACTTCTTATATTTTACGCAGTAGAGTGTGCTAGACCCACTATTTATAATTGGTGTACCTCACTGCTGGCCAATATGAAAGGTCAGTTGACAGAGTGCAAATAGGGGAGTAAGAGAAACTTAGGGTTTGACTCTATTCTTTGCAGTTTCTTTTTCGAGAGGGTTCCAGGTCTAGGACCTAGAGTGGAGATCCTTCCTAGGGAACCACGTGATCCAACCATGGCGCGGTGGATCGAGGTCGTGAGACGACACGGGGGAGGTAGGGTATCAACACCCTACAACGATGATTTTTTCTTCTGGTGGCGGTGACAAGTCATTTCTCTGGACGGCTATCCCTATGTGGGGATCGATTTTAAAGGAGATTCAGATATGCCACTTCCACTAGGGGCCGCCTACGGTGATATAGGTAACAAGTTTTTAAATATTTCATTTTTTTATATTTTGTATTTAAGGAACATTTTTTTTTCTTGGATGGTGCTTAAATATTAACTAGACACTTGTGTAATTGCAGATGTGGGTCCGCGACGGCTAGAGGTATTTATTAGAAATAGATGGAGGAATCAAAGAGATGAGGTGGCAGGAGGAGAAGCAGAGAGACCCCTACAAAACGTGTAGGGAAACCTGTCTCGTTTGACACAGAGGATTCCTATGGTTCAGGTAGAGGATCTACCTGAAGCCATGCAACGACAGGTGGTTGGTGTACCTAGAGCATGGGTACGACTCTTTCGGTGTCAAGCAAAGGCCGTGGTTTTCTACCATGACATACATCCGATGCAATAGGCGTAGATGTTGTGGGATATGTATACCGGTTGTATATGTGTATTGAGGGTTTTATCCCTAATTTTGTAATATAAACACCATATTTTTGAAATATATTAAAAAGGATATTCGGCTTTACTTATATATTACAATGTGTACATTGATTTAATGGTTTTCCTTTCTTTATTAATGGGACAAATTCCAATCTAAAATGTAATTAGCGTAGGCATCATATACATGATTAGAACTCCTAGGAATGTGGTAATATGTAATAAAATCAAATTGTCGTTCTAAAGATGTACCCGTAGGAATCGAAGGATTAAAGTAGGATCACGCATGCGATAACGGCCGTTCAACTGACATACTACTAACTGGGAATCCAGGTGAACTTCTAAAGAGCGAATACCATGTGAGATAACATCGCACAAAAGTTCTATGATGATGCTATATTTGGCCACATTATTCATGGATGGCCCTAGGCATACGCTACCTGAAAACACCAACATACCCTCGGGTGAGTAAACCACCCAAGCGGTGGAAGCTAAGTTCCGTGTATGATGATTGGCTCCGTCTGCAAATCCTAGGTAGACCGAAGACTGACATTTTCCAACAAAGGGAAAACTCGATAAGCAAGCTAAAGACAAAATAAAAGGGGGAAAGAGATGTATATACACTAAATTTACATTAGTATACAAAGAGTTCCACCTTAGCTTAGGGATCAAGCATAGTACCTTTTCAAGTAGAGCCCATTTTTGGGCTCGACCAATTTATTCCCTTCATAATATTCTAACTCGTAGGCTCCATTTTCTAGAACACGTCACACAATGTAAGGACCGTGCCACATGGGTTTAAATTTTCCTGCCCCTAGTGGTTCTTTGGCTTGGTCATACAAGAGGATCAAGTCACCCTCAACATATAACTAGGGACAGACAGACTTGTCATACTGAACCTTGACACGTTTCTTGTTTGTCTCAATAGCCGTAAAGGAGTCCGAACGCTACTCGTCAAGACTCTCTAGGTGCACAAGGCGTTGCTCTAAGTCTGAAGTGCTAGGTAGGAGATCGACTGCCAACATGAGAGAAGGGATTTCTCATTCAACAAGAAGGATCGACTCCACACCGTGCACTAACTTAAAAGTGGAAAAACAGGTGGCAGTCTTAACCAAGGTTTGGTATGCCCAAAGCGTGGGATATAGCATGATGTGCCAATTGGAATTACTCTGATTGATAGTTTTTTGAAAAATGGTCTTAAGAGACTTGTTAACAACCTCTACTTGCCCATTTTCCTGGGGGTAGTAAGGGGATGAATGACCGTGTCTAAACCCCAGCTTAGATGCTAGTTCTACCATCATTTCATTATGAAAGTTTCTTCCATGATCAGTGACAACAACACTCGGGATAACGAATCGTGCGATAATTTGGTTGAACACGGAGAAGGTTGCAGTATTCCCATTGGATTTTATGGTAGGCATGGCCTTGACCCACTTAGTAAAGTAGTCAACGACCATGATAATATGTTGATTCCCCCCAGCCGAATTTGGGTTGCAATCGACGAAATCTACCCCCCACTTGGTGAAGGGATCGACAATAATGACTGGGTGAAGAGGGGCTGGATGCGAGTGCATTTTCCAAGTGAACACCTGGCAGGGGTGACACTTATTAACTACTTCGATACAATCTTTAAATATAGTAGGCCAGAAATAACCGTCTCACAAAATTTGTTGGGTTGTCGCAAGCCCGGATAGGTGACCACCACAAGCCCCTTTGTGGCAATATTTTAGGACTGACTCGGCTTCCTCGTGAGTTAAGAAAAAACGCAAGATATTATCTACTCCTCGACGATACAAAGTGTCACCGACGATGGTATACTTTTTGGCTTGGTATCTAACACGTCGTCAATCATCTCGCAAGAGATGCTGAGCGAACTTCAAGGTTTGAAGATATAAAACAATGTCTCCATAACAGTGGTCGGACGACGAGACAAGGAAAATGTGTTCGTCTGCAAACAAATCAACATGGATAACATCCTCATCTAATCGTGGAAAATCGGATATTAACTCTGCAAAAACTAGCGATTTCTTGGACTTGGCCGAAGCAAAGTCGAGTTCGAACTCTTGTAAGATGACAATCCATTTATTATATTTCCCCCCTATGATATGCCTGGTAAGGATGTATTGATATGGATTGACATCAACAACCATAGTAGTCTTGCAAATAAATATATAGTCACGTTAACATTGGACTACGTGAACGACAACCAAAGCTATCTTTTCAACGTGAGAGTAATTAAGATCAAGACCAACTAAATTTCGACTAAGATAGTAGATGACATGCTCATGGAGCTCATCATCCTCCTAAACTAGAACCATACCAATTGTCTCTACAGATGTGAAAATATACAACAACTAATCTCTACTGTAATCAGGGGATTTCAGCAGAGGGGCCGATACCAAGGCTTTCTTCAAAGTGTCGAAAGACTCCTGGGCTTGCTCATCCCAGATAAAAGGTGTGTCTTTCTTCAAGAGGTGCATGAAACCCTTAGTGATATTGGCATAATTCACTATGAACCGATGTAGAAAGTTAGCTTTCCCCTGTAAACCTTGAAGTTGTCTAATCGTGCGCGGGGGAGGCAACTGATGTATTGCCTCAACCTTAAGAGGATATACCATGATCCCAATCTCGGAAACTAAAAATCCTAATAGAAGACCAGACTTAATGAAAAATATGCATTTGTGAGGGTTTAAACGGATTCTATAGTAACGACATCTTTCAAAAACTAGCCAAAGGTGTATAACATGATCCACTCTCTTGCGAGAGTGAGCAGCAAGATCATCAAGGTAGGCTTCGACTATGTGCTTGAGATCGTGAAAAGTGAAAGTCATGGCACGTTGGAAGGTTGCTCTGGCGTTTTTAAGGCTGAAAGGAATTTTTCGGTATGAAAAAGTACCCCAAGGACATATAAATGTCGTCCTGTGTTGGTCCTTAGGTTTGATCTGGATGTGGTTATAGCCTGAAAATTCATCCATAAAAGAAAATATCTCGCTTCTCACACACTCATCGAGAATATGATCAATGAAAGGCATGGGGAAGTTATCTTTAGGACAAGCCTTGTTCAAGTCAGGAAATTCCATACACACACAGATGGTTCCTTTCTTTTTATTCACAAGAACGGGGTTGGATACCCATTCGGTCAAGGGAACCAGGTAGATGAAGCCAGCGTTAAGTAGCTTATCCACCTCTGCCTTAATAGCATGGGCGTTCCTAGGATTTATAGCTCTAAGATGTTGTTGAACAGGTTTAACATCCGGGTAAGTTCTAATCTCATGTTCGACAATACGAGTGTCGACCCCTGGCATCTCTTCATATGACCAAGCGAATACATCTCAAAATTATTTGAAGAGTTCGGTGTAGATCAAAAAATTTTCTGGAAAACAATCTGCACCTATATTTACATTCTCAATATTGCTAGGGGTATGAGAGATATCAATCGAGACGGTAGGATAAATACTCACCATATTTCCTTCGGCATAAATGTCGTGCGTATCAAGTGGAGCTGCGGTGTGACCGACTATCTCACTCAAGGTAGACCGAAAGTCATCTTGCTCGATTCTTTCAAGACTTGAGAGAAAATAAGAACGATGATGCATATCATCTCAATGTCTCTCGAAACCATTCATGGCTTCAAGGATGGCTTCATCCGAAGGCAAAGTCTCATCTAAGCAATCGCGCAAACAAGACAATGAGGTGGCCCATATAGGCCTAAGAACAAGATCCTCCTCGTCCGTCTGCAAGGTAACATGATCGGGATCGGCGGAAGAGTCAAGAACAACTTGATATGCAATCTTTGTTGCCTATAGTGGCATAGCCATGCTAGCATTAAACTGACCTTCACTCGACGAAGTTGGAGAAGGTAGGGTCCATGGATCACTAAGATAGGAAGTGTGGAAAGGAATGGACCTCCCTGCTAAAGCAGGCCTACTAGACATGGCGTAAACGTGGTGAATCGGTGCCGATAAGTCGAAGGTACCCATGAGGGAATAATACATTCTGACACTGATATTCTCAGTTTTCAGCTTTGAATTGTCGATCATAGGGATCGACGGTCCAAAAAATGCATTAGGACTAGAGTACACAAAGGATAACTAGTCAATAGTCACGATCTCCCCTTGATGAGGAAAATAAAGTGTATGGAAGATAGACGATACGAAAGTGCCCATAGAATAGGTCCAATTGCGACCTAGTAACAGGTTATAATCAAGAAGTGCATCAACTACCTCTACCTACACCTATACCGTCTTCCCACCTAACTGAACCGGAAAGGTAGGGAGAATATCGTGAGGGCAGAAGGAATGACCATCAAATGAAGTCAACATGTTCGACAACTTGAAAAGGGTCGAAGAACCAAGAGCTTTCCAACATACCAGGGACATCACGCAGGTGGAAATGCCTTCATCAACCACTGCTCGTTTGATAGTATACTTGGAATACTCCATGTAGATTTGGAAAGCCACATGGTAGGGTAAGTGAGGCTTCACATCCATGCCGTCAAACTTGATAACTTTCGAACCACTAGGTTCTAGAGCTCCTAAGGTAGAGAGTAAGGAATTCCTCTATGATGGACACATATGGAGTACCTCCAAAGCTGACATCACACAAGGGGTTTGGCCCATATCCTCAATGATAGAGTAGTTCTAGGTGACTCTAGCATTAGGGTTGTGAGTAGAGCGCTTGAGTACTCCTTTCAGAATACGAGGTGGTGGCTCTAGTTTATCAAACTATAGGTTTGTCTCCAGAGGGGAAGGAGGAGCTTCTAGTTCGGTACTAGCTTTTGAAGAGCTATAATCTCAAGAGTAGGTGGCTATATCAATTTTTGCGTCGACCATATTGATACAAAGATGGTCACCATCTTGCGATGGTCGGTTTTGACTTCCACCGGGTGCATTTCTGGTGTTCAAAGAGCTCAAGGCTAAGTGTTGGTTGTGTGGGAATGGATTCGTTAGCACAATGGGTGGTAGATTTAAAATACTCGTAGCCTCCACGAGTTTGGGGTATAAATGTGTAAGGTGGTCATCGGTACAAAGTTTACAAGGAAACTTCACTTACGTTTCTCTTTCTTTCCCTCTCCAGCATTATCATTCTGCTTCCCATTATTATCTTTGTCCTTGGGCTTGTTACCATTTTTCCCACCCTTACGATTGTTTCGATCTTTCCTTTTATTCCCATCTGGTTGTTGGTCACCATTTGGGTTTTTCGATGATTGCACAGAATGTACATCCACCGATTGGGTGGGTTTGGAGGATGCAAATGAATATGAACCTCCGACAGACTTTGTCACCAAGTCTCTGTACTTTACATTAGTGGACCCTACAATGCCATCGACATGAGCTTCGAGTTTTTTCGTAGGATCGTAATTTGACCGCGATGCTTCTGGAAGAAGGTGATATAACATCCTAGACTGAGCATATATTAAATCTAACTGCTGGGCTCTAAAGATAGCTTCTTCCTCATTGGAGACCCCAGAGGTGGCAACTTCCTTCGAGATAGGAGGGTGAAAAGAATTTAGGAACCATTCTAGGAGAAAGGTTGGGGGTATAAGAGTCTTAATAAATTGCCTCCATCTACGCCACTCCTGGATATGATCCAAGATGTGAGTGGCGGTATCCTGGCGTAAAGTTGACAAAAGTTTGAGGCCAACATCATAAGGAATGGGCAATTGAAAGTGGTTGAGAAAGGCCACCACCAACTGATTAAATGACCCATATGTCCCCCTAGGTAGCTCGATGTACCATTGTGAAGAAACTCCAATGAGAGTGCGTTGAAACATTCGTAATCTAATAGAATCATGGTTTAGAGAATTTGATGAGCACCAAAGGTGAAAGGTAGTAACATGTTCACCAGGTTCTTCTCCATTCTTACCCTCAAACTTTGGAATGTCTGAAGGAAGTTTGGTGGGGACGGGGGGCCATGTGGGATCATGACTCACTGGGTCGTTCATTAACTTAGACAAGTCTGGCAGATTGAGCGTGGCCAAAAAAGGGAGATAGGGTTGCGACATATGGCCCCATCCTCCTGCAAAAGATTGTGTGTTGCGAACTGCATTCCACCCAGGATTTTGGTAAGAACCAAAGCCCTGTCTAGAATTATATGTCCCTCCTCTAAGCTGATTCATATAGGGTGGGTTGGGCATCATTCCAGTAGGAATGTTCTGATAAGGATTGTGAAAATTTCCCCCATCTAGATTGGATCCAGGTTGGGAGTTGCCCAAAGTGTAATACTGACCTCCTCCAGGTGGGAACCCGGAGGATTGAAGTGGATTCGTCATGCGAAAAGTATTGGTCGGAATTGGCACCGAGGAGGTAGGGATATAGGATGGAACTTGTCCGCTAGCTGGGTTGTTCTATCCATCCGTAGAAGGATTCGACCCAGGGTTAAGGACACTTCCTACATTAGGATTCGTTTGGGGGATATGAGAACCACGAAATGGGAAAGGAGTGTAAGGAGGTGTATTGCCCCGAATTCCAAGGCTAGCGTTAGGGCCAGGAACTGGGATGGAAATCAAAAACTACGAAGTGAAGTTAAGTATACCATAATAAAATGGAATAAAACCCATAGGGATGGACTAAACATTGTAACTTGACGAGTGACCGAAAGCCCCAAAAGGGTTCGAGGAAAGAGATGAAGCATTAACTACAGGCCGATCCATAGTATCGGCATAAGCCTCTGACACTGCAACTGTAGTGGTTGCAGGAGTCGAAGGGGTTCCATTAACTATAGTGGGTATGGGAGTCGAAGAACTATCAGTGTTCTGAAGACTAGTCTCAGTACTCATCCTTGTGGAACCACAAGTCTGAAAGGTGGATGGGTGTGTACCACTTCTAAAAACTCTATGCCTTTTAGAATGGAAGAACTCAAAATTTGGTGGTAACTGTAACAACCGATGGGACCGGCGGGGATGCTTGTCCGACTCCATGATGACTTAGGAATCGACAAAGTAAAAATATTCTAAAGCCAACTAGTAGTCAAAGAACATACCAAAAATTCAAATGGCCAATATGCATGCAAACAGGCTAAAGTGGCTAGGTGGCCTCCCTCACTAAAGAAGGTATGTCTCGTCTAAGAGGGACCTGAGACTCCCCGCTAAAGTTTGGAGGTAACATAATCAGTTATAGGGGACCTCGTGGGATTAACAACCAGTTGGTCAGATCCCCTCGGAGAGGTAATCCTCCATAAAGGTCGTGTGATGTCCGACCCCTATCTGACCCAGGATACAAGAAAAATAACCCCTGCAAGTAACCTATGAGATACCTAAGTCAAGCAACTAATAAAACACTATATAACCGATGCACATGCGAGCAGTTATAAGTCCGGATCACCATATGGGCAGGGTGGCAAAGATTGAAACCTTGAAATCACCACCTCTCACAGAGGTATGGGTACTAGAAGGATCCCCAAATACGAATAAATCCACTGAAATATCTCTGACGCTAGGTGAGTATCTAGGGGTTATCCCTTCAACTAACTTCGCGTGACCTCGTGATTAACTCTGGTGTGAGCGGAGCCTCCTGATCTTACCAATTATACAATGGACTTCTCAACTCCCTGTCTCAGACACATATGTTGATTTAATTGCCTTGGAGAAGTTTACTCACAAAATCCTATTCCAAGGCACTAAATCCTAGACTAGTTTGTGCACCCTAAAAATAAAATCGTGACTAATCAATTTTAGTTTAAAGCGTAAATTTTATTGGTTTTGATTACTCAAAAGGGTATGGAAGTGAAACTCATGATGTTATGCCTTTGCAAGAAGATAAATATGAATATAATTCAAAGTCTATCTTTAACTTTTCAATGAATGATATGCTAATAAAAATAGTGCAATTTTCAATTTCAACTCTGCAATTCATAAGTAAAATGCAATCTTTCGCTAATTGCACTAAGCTAATGATAAAGGTTCAAGGAAAAAAATGCTAACCAATGCAAAATGCCTATTTGTTTTTGTATTTTCAATATATTAAAGAGAAAATGCATGGACTGAAAAGGCAACCTGATATATAAATTCTACTGTGTATAAACTAAATAACTCAAGCAGAATACCAAGTAGCCAAGAAAACAACCAAGTGTTCAAGGACAAATAAAAAATGAAAAACAATGAGAAAGACTACGCCCATAGATTCAACTCCAAATAGGTTTCCTATCAACCCATAGAAGCTCAACAGGCACTACAGAGACCTAAGAAGGCTAAGCAAACATCAAATCCCACCCAACAGTCACTGAACCAAGCAAATGAGCAAGGGAAAGTGGTATACGAGACTGTTCAGGAGAAAAGTGCATATATACGCATCTTGCAGTGAGACAACACGCGTGTATATGTGATTGTCAAAGAAAAATGAGCATACAGGCTTTAAAACAAGGCCAGGTAAGGGAAAAAAGGCTGAAAACTCAGACTCAGAGTGAACAGATTCTGTCAAGCAGTGATATGACAAGAAACACAAATGAAAAAGAGCAATGCAAGAATAAAAAATACTTCAACCCTTAGAAGGAATATCTCTCCCCAGTGGAGTCACCAATTCTATTACGAGGAAAAAACTCTCTATGGCCAAGGGTAAACCACAACAGACAAGTATGACTATAGAAATCAACTCGATTCCATTGTATGCTATATAAAATAATGTGCAAGATAAGAAAGAGGCCTACCTCGATCCAACATTCGATGATGTTCCACCGTTGATCACTTTGACCCAAAACTTTATACCTGCAACAAGTTCTCAACAAACAAGAATAGCAAGTACATGGTGATAGTATAAAGGGGTTAGCACATTAGATAACATAATCCATTAATAAACATTACAAACTTGCCCATGGATAATAATCATATATTTGCATGATACCAATAGGACGGGAAAGGAGTATTTCTATTAATAATTGATCAATAGAAGTGACAACATTACAAACTTCCATGTCGGCACGGTTCGAAACCAAGGAACCAAGTTCCTTCCAACTGGTCCTCCACCAAAGACAATCTCATAAGAGAGAGACAATGAGGTTCTATCAACAATAGGGAAAGAGCTTGGGGGCTGAACACTGTGTTCATACTTGAGGGACAAAGGGATGCATAATCGATATGAAGTAATGTCTCCAGAGTAATTTTTCTCTCGAAGTTGAATGCTTTCTCCTCCTTTACATAGCTCGGAATTGTTCTTTTATAGTCTTCAAAATGCAACTGAAGGGATGAGTCAGAACTTTTCTAGTATGTGGAAGGCCAAGGATCGGAGATCTCCTATTGTGACATGGAAACTTGACTCCATTTTTGTATTTTATGGCACAAATCTTGATGTACGTGAGTTGTGGTGGAGAAGCCTGGGTATACGCATGATGTATAGTATATAGGGAACGTATATGTGGGAAACTTTGTATTTTTATCTCTGGATTCATAAAAAAGGGATGACAATTCTGCATAGGGAAATGGAAAAAATCCCCCTGTGCAAGATAGTAATGGTGGGGAAAATATTTCTATAACAATGGTACATGTTAGTTTAGGTTATTGGTACATGTTTTTTGGTGTAGGTTGATTGGTATAGGTTGTTACAGGTTATTGATAAGGTTGACAGTGACAGTGGTTGATTCAATGATAGTGACAGGTTGTCTACATTTGGCATTTATATTTCAGGGCAGTTGGACGGAGAAAGGATAAGTGATTGTAGCCACCTTTTGGTTGTAGTCGAGGAACTTAGGGGGTTGTAGCTAGAGAATTGGCGAGTTGGAGATTCCTTCAAGTTGTAGCCTGAGAAACTAGGGGGTTGGAGCCTCATTCCAGTTGCAGCTGGAAAACAAAGGAAGTTGGTGCTTCCAATGAATGTAATTCTTCAATACATATAAGAAAAAACATTATGTGGTTTTCTCCCGCTTTGGATTTCCACATAAAAAAATTGGTTTAATGTGTATGTGTATGATTTCTTATTTGTTCATTGTTTATTTACTCTGCAATTATTGGATGATAATGCTACACTGATATAAAACTTTCATGATATGGTTAAAAAGGATTAAATTTCTCTATTACTGATTCACATCCCCTCTCAATAATCTAACAATTGGTATCAGAGAAGGTTCCTTCAGAAATTAGTTTAACCAATGAAAGGTTGATCATGCAGAGAAAAAACATGTATAAAAATGGAATACCACAGTTTGATGGACATAAGTATGCATTTTGGACTAGAAGGATGAAAACATATATGCAGGCACAGGGATTTGAAAGTTGGGAATCAGTTGTAGATGGATACAAAGAACCAATAGTTTCACTGACAAATGAAAGAGAAATAAAACTCAGGCAAAATAATTCCAAAGCCACAAATGCACTTCTGAATGGTCTTTGTGAATCAGTTTACACCAAAGTTATACATTGTAAATCTGCTAAATATATTTGGGAAAAGATTCAAAATATTTATGAAGGAGATTCAAAAGTCAAAGCAACAAAGATTCAAACTTACAAAGGTTAGTTCAAACAACTAAAGATGAAGGAAGATGAGGATATTGTAGCTTACTTATTACGAGTCGATGAAACAGTAAATGAAATCATAGGATTGGGACACTAAATTAAAGAATTTTTAATTGTTCAAAAGGTACTAAGATCTCTCCCTATGAGATTTGATCCTAAGATATCAGCACTAGAAGAAAGAGAAGATTTAGACTCAATAAGCATGGAAAAACTACATGGAATATTCACAGCATATGAAATGAGAACTGAACAAGAAATCCAGATATAAAAGAAGCAGCTTTCAAAGCATCCAAAAGGACAAAGAAAAAGGGAAAGAAAAAGGAAAAAGAGCATAGTAGCAACAATGACATCTCAGAAGATGACAAAGAAATGGACAACTTTGTCAGAAGATTGAACAAGAGAACCAACGACAGATATAAAGGTAAGTTTCATTTGATTTGTTTTAATTGTGATGGTATTGGTCATTTTTCTAACAAATGTCCTCATAAGAAAAAGAAGAGGAATGATGAAGATTACTCATATAGCAAAAAAAAATAAACAGGCAAAATAACCACAAAGAAAGTTTTCAAGAAAAGCTTATGCACCAAAGAAGACATATCATCATTAGATGAAGATAAAGTTAGTGACAGTGAGACAAAAAGAGTTCTATTCTTGGTAGTAGAAGACTCATACAAAGATGACACCGAATAAGAATCTGAAGAGGCCAAAGAATAACATGAAGAGACAAAAATTGACTACCGAGAATAATTGTTGTGTGCCATATAACTTATAATAAGAGAAAAGAAGAAAAACAATAAGCTACAAGTGGAACTAGACAAGAAAGAAGACACTTAGGAACTAGAACAAATGATCACAAATTTAAACGTTCAAATAGAAGAAGATAAAAGAGTTGAAGAAGAACTCAAAGAATAGCTAGAAGAAAGAGACAGGATCATTGGAAATTTGGAAGCAAAGATTGTCACATTAAGAAAGGATCTTCAAAAGAAAAATATGTAGAACAACTCAAAAGTTTTGGATGACATTATCAACAGTCAAAAACCTCATCATGACAAGTCTGGACTTGGATAAAATCAAACATAAAAGGGATCAAGCTCCAAACCAACAGAGCAAGAAACATATCCAAAAATATATGCAGAAACAATCAAAGGGGATAGGAAGATCTACAAGGAAGATTATAGGGACACTCCTCCACCGACAATATTCAAATTTCAGAATCAACAACCGATAGATAGGCCTCAGGAAGAAGAACGATTTAGAAGAGAATCGCCTTTCATAAGATCTTCAAATCCCAAGTATCTAACTATATTTTTTGTTTTATGTTATGCATGTAATAATTTTGGACATAAAGCTATGAATTGTAGAGCTAACAAAAGGAACATAAACAAATTTGAAGTCATACACAAAAGGATTATCCAAGAAGGCCCAATGAAACACAGAGAAGAAGTTACAATGGGTTTGCATCATTAAGCACTGAAGTGGAATGCTACAAGTGTAACAACTTTGGACACATGATGAAATATTATAGAATGATAGTTCCTCCTCGAGAACCACAACAGAACAACAATAGTCACAGACAGGAACCTCAGAAGAGAACATAGATACGAAAGAAGAATCAATATAGCAATGAAGAATGAACACTCGCTCTACAATCTAAGAAGAAGAAACGTGGTTGGTATGTTGACAGTGGTTGTTCAAAACACATTATAGGTGATAAAGACAGGTTTCTTACATTATAAAAGGAAATACATGGATCAGTCTCCTTTAGAAATGATGATTCAACTAAAATCATTGGAAAAGGCACAATGACAATTGGAAACAAGAATACCAAAGAAGAAAATGTTCTACTAGTAGAATATATGAAACATAATCTTCTAAGTGTGAGTCAAATGTGTGACCAAGGTCATAACGTTACTTTATATTCACAAAAGTGCGAGATAAGAAATTAAGGTTCAAGAAAATTGATTGCAACAGCTGCAAGAACTTCAAGCAACATATATGTACTAAGTGAAATTGGAAATAAAAAGTGTTGTCTAGGAAACAAAGATGAAAGTTGGCTATGGAACAAAAGAATGGGTCACATACACTTTGATAACCTTGTCAAAGTCAGCAAAAAGGAATCATTTAGAGAAATGCCCCAGATTACGAAACTAACCAACACTTTATGCAAGCATTGTCAACAAGGGAAGCAAATCAATACCAAGTTTAAATCAAAAGAATATTCCATGACAAGACCACTGGAAATTGTGCATACTGATCTAGTTGGACCAACTACAACAAAGGGTTTAAAAGGTGAGAAATACTTTATGTTATTAGTTGATGATTATAAAAGAATGACTGTAGTTTGCTTTCTTAGGAATAAGTCAGAAGCTTTTGAAAACTTCAAGGTCTACAAGGAAATGGTTGAAAATGAAATGGATTCACAAATCAAATGTTTGAGATCTGATAATGGAGGAGAGTTCACTTCAAAGGAATTTATGGACTACTGCAGCAAGCACGGAATAAAAAGGAAATTCTCCATTGCTAGGACACCTCAACATAATGGAGTTGTTGAAAGAAAGAACAATATAGTACAGTAAATGGCTCGAACAATGTTAATAGATTCAAAATTGACAAATATATTTTGGACGCATGCACTGCATACAACAGTTCAAATTCAAAATAGAGTAATGCATAGAAACAACACTGAAAACCTCCCTACGAGCTATGGAAAGAAAGACCAACAAATGTGAATAATTTCAGAGTATTTGGAATAAAATTCTACATCAAAAGAGAACATGGAAGAATGGGAAAGTTTAACTCTTGTGTGGACAAAGGAGTACTTGTTGATTACTCAAGTACAAGGAAATCATATAAGTGTTACAATTTGAGGTTGAACAAAGTTGTGGAAAGCATCAATGTAACAATTGATGAAACAGGTGGACGCGAATTAAAGGAAGAAGAAAATGAATCAATGGAACAACTTTACAAAGAAGAAGCAAAAGATGAAGAAGAAGTAGAAGTAGAAGGGGAATATGAAGAGGATCATACATAAGTAGAAGAGCAAGTTTAGCAAGTGTCTTCAAAGACACCTAAAAAACGAGTACAGAAGAATCATCCTTTAGATCAGATTCTCAGAAAAAAAGATGCAGGCGTTGAGACTAGAAGAAGAATATGTTCACCATAACAAGCACACCTAGCACTCTCATCTACGATTGAACCAAAACGTTTTGAAGAGGCCATCAAGGATGAATTTTGGAATAAATCCATGGATGAAGAATTGGATCAAATAGAGAAGAATGACACTTGGGTGTTGGTTCCAAGACCAAATAATAAGAATGTGATTGGCACAAAGTGGGTATTCATAAATAAATTGAGTGAAGATGGACATGTTACAAGGAGAAAATCTATATTGGTATGTAAAGGATATGCACAGGTTGAATGAATCGACTTTGAAGAGACATTTGCTCCAGTTTTCAGAATGGAAGCAATCTGATTGCTCCTAGCTTATGCATGCTCCAAGAATATTAAAGCATATCATATGGATGTGAAATCAACTTTTCTGAATGGGGAACTTGAAGAATAAGTCTACATTAAACAACGAGAAGGATTTCAGTTGTCATAGAATGCAGATTATGTGTGTAAATTGAAGAAGACCTTGTATGGTCTAAAACAGGCTCCCAGAGCATGGTACTCTAGACTGGATAAATATATACAACATATAGGGTTCATAAAAGGAAGTGTAGATGACAACCTCTACATCAAGGTAACTCAATATAGTATTTTATTAATTGAAGTTTATGTCGATGATATTATTTTTGGAAGTACCAATGATAGGTTAAGACAAAAATTTGCAAAGGATATGCATAATGAATTTGAAATGTCATTACTTGGAGAACTATCCTTCTTTATAGGTCTTCGGATACGTCAAAGAAACCAAGGAATTTTTATTTCTCAAACTAAGTATATCAAAGAAATGATAAAGAGGTTCAGAATGGAAGATTGCAAACCAGTTACCACTCCTATGCAAACCAATTGAAAGTTGAGCAAAGATGATGATTCAAAGTCTACAGACCAAAGGAAATACATGTCAATGATTGGTAGGTTAGTATATGTGACAACATCCAGACCAGATGTAATGCAGGCAGTTGGACAGGTGGCATGATTTCAAGCAGCACCAAAGGAAACACATGTCGTAGCAGTGAAGAGGATTTTCAGATATCTCAAAGAAACATAAGAGTTTGGATTATGGTATCCAAAAGGAAAGGATCAATCACTTATTTCCTACATAGATGCAGATTGGGAAGGTTGCATTGATGACCGATGAAGCACCAGTGGAGCAGTGTTCTACTTGGGTGAGTGTTTAGTATCATGGATAATAAAGAAACAAACATCAATATCCTTATCTACAATCAAGGAAAAGTATATTTCAACAACAACATGTTGTACACAGGTTCTATGGATGAAAACAACTCTGACAGATATACAGGTTGAGTATGATGAGCCCATTCCAATCAATTGTGATAATACAAGAACCATCAGTATCTCAAAGAACCCGGTGATGCACTCCAAGGCAAAGCACATTCCAATCAAGTATCAATTTCTATGGGAACAGGTTGCAGATAAGAACATCAGAGTTGAATATGTGGGAAGAAAAGAACAAGTGGCATACATATTTACAAAATCACTTCCATTGGAATCCTTTGAGTATCTTCGCCAGAGACTCAGAGTAATTTCTACTCCAAAATGAATGTTTTTTAATGCTTATATTATATGTCTTAGATTTACATGAGGAAGCACCATAAAGAGGACAATTCAGGTCAGGAGATTAGTTTCAGGAAGTTTTCAGTCAGGGGGAGTATCCCCAAGTCCATTTCAGTGAGGGGGGGAAGTCCCGGATGGAAAGATACCTTTTCCATTAATGACAAAGGGGAGAGATTTATCAGATGATGAGCACAAAGGCATATTTCCAAGGGGAGAAATGGTCATAGGGGGAGCATGAGTGATGTGACTTAAGTATTGCATGAAATGACTTAAGTATTGCATAAGAGTGTTTCCATGAATGCCAAAGGGGGAGATTGTTAATTAATTGGGTTGTTTGTCTTTGATGTCAACCCTTGAAGAAAGTCTGGTAGAAAATTCTAGTAGCTCAAAGGTTTGGGTAATGGACCCAAGTTTTTTTGATGGATACTGGTATGAGTTTTGATATATTTGTAGGTAAGACTATTCTAGATGGATAATACATTTCATGCCATTTTCGCTGGCATGTGGAATGTCACATAACTCCTCACGGTTAGAGAGTTATGGCCATGTGAAGTTGGAGAACCCTCATGAGTCATCTAGAAGCCCCAAAAGGTCAAAGTAGTGAAAGTGTTTGCAAAAGAAATTATTTAAATAATAAAGTTAATGGAGAACTCCCTAAAATAAGGAAAGTGGGATGCTACATGAAAGCATAAATAAGAGGAAAGTATCTCTCATTTAATCACACTTGAACCTATTGAATATCATTGAATATCTATTTTTTCAAAGGTTATTTGGGCAGTTATTATTGATAGAGAAAAGTGCGGTAAGAAAAGTTTGGCAGGAAAAGTGCGGAACAAAAAGTGCAGCAAGAAAACTGCGGCAAAAAAAGTGTGGTAGAAAAAGTGCGACAGAAAAATCATGACAGAAAAATCACGGCAGAAAAAGTGCGGCAGAAAAAGTACGACAGAAAAATTGCAACAGAAAAAGTGTAGAAGAAAAAGTGCGACGGAAAAATCACAGCAGAAAAATCGCAATAGAAAAAGTGAGGCAAAAAAGTGTGGTAGAAAAATCGTGGCAGAAAAAGTGCGGCAAAAAAATCGGCAGAAAAAGTGCGACAGAAAAATTGCAACAGAAAAAGTGTAGAAGAAAAAGTGCGACAGAAAAATCACAGCAGAAAAATCGCAATAGAAAAAGTGAGGCAAAAAAGTGTGGTAGAAAAATCGTGGCAGAAAAAGTGCGGCAAAAAAATCGTGGCAACAACATGGTTAGGGTCTATTTATGAGAGATATGGCACATCCTATTTGAGGTATGTTTAGTGAGCTAGGGTTTATCTCTTGAGATGGTATTGGATGTTTTGGATGTTCATTATTGCTGCATATATCATATTTGTTGAGGGATATAATTGGTATTTTGTTGTTGGTATTTGGCATATGGGTATTGATCTTTTGGTTGTGATGTGTTGTTGAATTTGTTGGTTTAGCTTAAGGCTACATAATAGTGAGTTGTGGAACATGGTTTTATGTAAGGGTTTATGGTATTTGGTTTATGGATAGAGTGATGAATGTTTTATGGTTATATTGGTGTATGTCTTTGGTATATGGTTGGGTACATGGTTGAGACAAGTAGTTGATGAGTTGGCACATACATGAGGTGTATAGTTGATGATGTTGGTACATCTTGATGAGTCATAGTTAATGTGCAGTTGATGCATGGTACATGTTGGTTCAGGTTATTGGTACAGGTTGATTGGTATAGGTTGTTACAAGTTATTGGTATAGGTTGACAGTGACAGGTTGACACTGGAAGTGGTTTATTCAGTGACAGTGACAGGTTGTCTACATTTGGAATTTATATTTCAGGGCAGTTGGACGAGGCAAGGACAGATGGTTCTAGACACCTCCCAGTTGTACCCGAAGAACATAGGAGGTTGTAGCCTCCTTCTAGTTGTAGCCAGAGAATTAAGGAGTTGGAGCTTCCCTTAGGTTGTAGCCTAAGAAACTAGGGGCTTGGAGCCTCCTTCTAGTTACAACTGGAACAAAAAGGAATTTGGTGCTTCCAATGAATGTAATTCTTCAAGACATATAAGAAAAAACATTATGTGGTTTTCTCTCGCTTTTGGTTTCCACGTAAAAACATTGGTGTACTCTTTATGTTTATGATTGCTCATTTTTTCATTGTTTATTTACTCTGAAATTATTGGATGGTAATTCTACACTGATATAACACTTGCATTATATGGTTAAAAATGATTAAATTTCTCTATTACTGATTCACCCCCCCTCTCAATAATCCAACAACTAGGTAGTAATTTGCACGTTTGTTGGGGTTGAGGAAACTTTAATGGCTATGAATCCATGGAAGTAAAGAGTTGCTACAAGTTTCTACGGATGGATAAATTACAAAAATGTTATTTAAATATGTATCTCAATTTTTTCCATTGATTGGAAACTATCTCAAATCTTAATCCATTTGTGATTTTAATTGTTAGAGATAAAATGGGGTGGATTGCTAGTGCCCACATGTGCATATCCATTTTTTTATAGATTCAAAGATATACATTTTATATGACATGGATCTAGGAATCCCAACACCAGTAACAACTATTTTGAACATATTTTGGGTAAGTTGTTATAACCCACACAACTTGTTATGAATTTGATAGTCAATGGAATTCTAAAATTTGATGGGAAATAATAAGAATTTTTTAAATCATTTTCTAGAAAACGGTTTCAACCACCGGAGATTCATTGATTCTCAATTGGATCTATATTTAGACATTTTTTTATTTCTATTTTAAGAAATATCATGTATCAAAGAGAGTGTGATACTTGTTTTGGGGGAGGACACTTAGAGAAAAGAGATTGAATTATCATGGCATAGTGTACAAATTCATGGAGATCTTGTTTTAATATAAATTAAAATGTTATGCTTTTATATATATTGTGTGGTTTGATTTTATTTATAATTTTTTAGTTCAAATTAAATGCCTTGTGCTTTGGAGGTTGAGCTCACTTCACTAGAACAACATGTTGAGTACTTTAGATTTTTGTTGAATTATGTTTTTAGTTTGTTCTTTCCAATTCCATTTTTACTTGTTTTTATTTCAATTCCATTTACTGTCGATAATATATTATTCTTTACAAGGATTTGATTTATGCAATTATATTTTAATTATAACATGTTTTATTTTTCACGTGTGAATTTCCAATTCACTAGGAGTATGATAAGAAAACTAGCAAATGAGGAACCTGGAGCCTACACATATAGTGTAGGGCATCTCGCAAGCATTTGGACCCTAGGTTGAAAATTGAATGCACATTCCATTTCGTTACTATTACAATGAAATAGCAAAGTAATTCAATAAACCATCATTTTGGTTCCATTGTTGGGAAAATGTCAAAGACACAATAGTATTATTTGCACTAGTTTTTAGACAACACATGGTATGGGGATGATAAAAGAGGAGATGTCGACTACCCTCTCTGTGGGTATCATAAATAGTGTTATGCATTCATATAGATGCATGACTTAAGTTAGAATATTTTCATGGTGCAGTAAGAGCCACCCATAGTACTAACCTCCTTGCAAAAAAATGATAAGAGTAAGAAGCACTGATGAATGAGAAAAAGGGAATTTATTTCAACCAATTTAAAGTAGGTATGTTGTGTATTGTTAAATCATGAAATTTGGAAGAATTCCCATGGATTTGCAAATGAAAATTCTTGAGATTTGGGTATGCACAAAAAAATTTACTTACAATGATTTATTCATATCTCATAATTTATTATCTGGTTCAATGCGATTTTCGGGACAGTGAAATATTATGTTGGGACAAACACACCCATAAAAAATATAAAATAATTAGATCATAATTTAAGAGATACAGTCTTTTATTTGGATCCATAGCAAGTTGCTACATATTAGTTATAGATGATGTTTACATTTTCTATAGATCTTATGTAGTTCATGTGAAAAAATATAGGAACTGAGTAATTGAGATTTTTTGTATAGGGAAGAATTAAACTAGTAAATGTACAACTGCAAAAAAATATCACATACCTAGATCACACTTTAGTAGGAGTAGGATGTTTATGAAATTCATGTGACAAGTTGAATTTTTTTTATATCAGGGGAATTTGTAGACCCACTGACTATCGCCAAAGATACCTAGGGTCGAGTCAAAGAGGTTGCCCCTATACACCTGAACCCAGTGTATTCTCCCATAGACCATGCTAAGAAGATTAGCCAAAAACCTGGGTGGGTCCCTTATTAGTGAAAAAACTTGTCTTCTAGAGTAGAACATCCACCATTCCGCCTGCCCTAATGGGATACGTAACAATTTTAATTGATGAAGTTACTAGAAATAGAGTTAGGACAATTGCAAAAAATTTCATCTTCCAATTGAATCATTTCGATCTAATATCAAACAAAAAAGTTGTGCCCAAAATACTGATTGTCGGTCCAAGTTGGAAATAAAAAAACAACTTTGTCATGTCGATTGTTTCTTAGTGACATATCATTTCAAAGAAATTTAAAATCTTGTTTACAATGGAGATATCCATATAAATCTACTTTATTTTGGATTTGGAATCACTTCAATTGGACACTAAATGGAAACATTATCATCAAAAAACTATCGAGTATTCTAGGTTGGCCACCTCTCCTTAGCATGTTGAAAATGGAAATTGCTTAATATCTCATTTCTAGATATATTTCATATACACCATTTAAAATTATTTTCATATTTATGTGGAGAAGAAATTTTATACAGTCTCTTCTTCCATAATCTCATAGTTCATTGCAAATAAGTGCTACCTTTTTAAATTCACAAAATGATTAAGAAATAGTTATTTATGAAGACCAATTTCTATGAAAAGGGAATATCACCAAGACATACAAGAAAATAAAATTGTAATATCATGTAATGTTGAGTCCTTGAATGAACCATGTCTTATGTTGAATTTCCTAGGATCTTGCTACGAAAGAACTCAAGATGTTGACCAACAACACTAAGAATTTTCATAAAGTTGCAGATGGATAGAGTACAAGACAAATAAAGAATTGTATTTTAAGATCAAGTAAATACAAGTGTTATAGAGTTCAATAGAAGTCAAGAAAGAGTGTTATAGAGTGCCATAAAAGTCAAGAAAGAGTGTTACAAAAGAAAGAGAGTCAATGATCCATTATTACTATTCATCAACGATACCATTGATGCAAAATGAACCTTCAAGAAGACCTAATATTCTGTACCATTGTAGAAATATGGTATGTCAATGTATTTTCTTCTCCCTAGATCAAAGATAATTAGAAGGAAAGTGTGTGCTGAGGTCAATGAAATTTCCTTTGATTATGCAGTTGACATTGACGAAATAAAGTTTTCCTTGGGGCTTCATAAGAATATCATTCATGTAACTATTACTACCAAATAAAAACCTCATCCCACTCCTTTCCTTCACAAAGGTCTTTATAATTTCTTTCTCTACCCACTCCTAACCCACAAAAATAAAGTAACTCGTCCCACTTACAATGTTGAGATACCTAGCTATCCTATCTCCTTTCTTGTTTTAGTTATTATTGAATAAGTATTTCCAACAGTTTGCTAGTACCAATCCACTAGAAGTTTTGTTACTACCTACCTACTACTAATCTTGTTCCAACACACTTGCTTCAAGTTTATCATCTAACAATGTGCTATAGATTCTGCAATATGTTTCTATTTTTAGTAGCACTTCTTAGATCCATGGTATTCTTTCTAGCAAAATTGTGTACCCTAAGAGATAGTAGATCATACCATGCCCCATTGTTGAGGAAGTCCTTTCTATTTCCATATAAAGTACAGGTTCAGGCATATCAAAGAGAAATAGGTCTAAAACAGTAAAAATTTCAATGACTTCTATAAAGTTTTCAAAGAAAAGAAGGAAATAATCCACTATTACTGCAAAAGAAACATAAATAGAATTTTCTAAGGAAACTATTGGTGCTACTATACAATAACCAACACTAATAATCCTTATGGATGACACACAAGAACCAACTACATGAGGATTCTACTACTAAGGAAGCTGACACAACTAGCAAGGGAGAAAAAAATAGGTGCTTCTGCACAAGAACTAGCACCTACAAGACATGAGGCTACTACAAAAGAACCAACCCCAAAAGGCCATACAACTACTACACTACAAGAACCAATAGTAGATAAAGAAACCGAACAAACTCATTAATAGAAACATAATATTTCCCCACAAGAACCTATAGTAGAACAAGATATTGCAGAAGTAGTCTCCCCTCAAGGATTCAATGAAGACATCTAATAAATAGGTGGAAAATTTTCGGATGGTCCTTTAGAGAATTTTTAGGCACAATTTCTACACAAAATATTACCATGGTAGCTTGCGAATAATCTACTATAGAATCATGTACGTCAACAAAGAAAAAGAGACCCATTTTTTCTATATCCCTTTCTTTCAGGATGTCATATACTTGTTTTAGATTTCATGTACTTCTTAGGTAGGTGAAGGTACACTTATTCTTTCTAATTTTCTGTCAAATTCATTGAATTCTATGGGTTGTATTTAGAAAGTCACTTGAGCCTTGTCTATTTTTTCACATTTGTCCTACTTCCTTACCATTTCTCATTTTTTCGAGGATGGAAAAAGTATTCAATTGGGGGAGGG
>ML777630.1:329823-350465 GCA_009831015.1 Picea engelmannii | reverse complement strand
GAGTATTCATGGATTTACCTATGATAACCACACCATCACCATCCTTGTTCAATATAGAACCTTCATCACTCTATTTTGAACCACAATATCATTTTACTCTACTTCCACAATTCACATACATTCCAGCACACCCCTTGAATTTTCAAGAAAGAGAAGGACTATATCTATTGATGTCGTATAATTTGTTGGAGAAACTAGCTCAAGGAAAGATATTGATTTTGTTACATAAGAACCAACATCAATAATAGTTATTATTACCACACAAGAACCAACAACATGAAATAAAGTAGCCAATTAAGTCATCGAGACTATTAAGGAAGAAAGAAATATTGCACCACAAGAAACTGCAATAGATCAAGTTGTTATAGAAGAAATTATTCCTCACGAATAAACTAAATACATCACTGAGCATATAGAATTTTTTTTTAATAGATAAAAAATAAAAGAAATAAAAAAAATAAGAGAGAGAAAGAGAACACCTTTTATTTCTTCAGTTCTCAGTTCCAAAACTTGGCAGGGTCCACTTCATTGATTGTTGTAGAAAATGATATATAGACATAGATCCATGGATCCAATCTTATTATAGGTTCATTTCAATGCTTATCATATTTTTTTGTGCATATTGGTTTCTACGGATCCTAATTTTTTGTGCATCTTGGTCATTGCAGATCTTATTTGTTGTTCATCTTCATTGTTATGCATCATGGTTGTTGAGCATACTAATTTCTATAGATCCTATTTGATACACATACTAGTGTTATAGATAAATTTCCCTATGGATATGGGTTAAATCCACAATAGATCTATGATATTTAAATATTGAACTCATCATCTAGATCTATCTCGGTGGCCATCCACCTTCTCCACGAAATCAATGTTTCTGAGCTTATGGTTTTGATAAACCATGATATTCACCCTTTTTATGGGGAATGTAATTTAATTCCATCTCTATTTTTAATGTAATGTCTACAATGTTAATGCATCAGATCCCATTAGAACTCTATAGTTAAGCACAATTGGGCTAGATTAGTATTGGGATGGATGACCTTTGGGGAAGTGCTAGTGTTTTACATGCATATGGAATTTTGTAAACTTAGACCAATTTGTCCCACATGAATCATGGGAATAATTATCCTCTCACTCTCTCATATACAATCAAGGTTAAGGAGGTTCTTTAAGCATAGCCAACATCTCTTTCTCTTTAGAGACAAGATACCACCATTCTAGCTATTTTGTGTTCTACAACATTTTGTTATCAATTAATAAAAGTTGGGTTTCACTGTATTTTTTTGTTCTTTGCTATATTTTCATTTGTATCTCATTTTTTTCTCAATATAATATATATCATTGGTGTCACAAAAATCTTCTCTTTTTGTGTGAGAGCCTCTTCAACTTGTATATGTGGGTAAATGGGACCCCACTACCTTCTATTGTTGACGGGGGGAAGTCAGAAGAACTTGATCTCACCCGAGGTTGTCAATATATTGAAGTTTCCAATGATGCTACACCTCCAACCATATACCATCAAATGATTGAGCCATGGATGAGACATATGTATCAACGAGAAGTGTCATCTATCTTACGACATCAAGCCCTTCAAGGATGAGTTATTATGTGATGTTGACGTAGGACCTCCCATGCTAATTCCCTTCTATGCAATCTTCTACTGTAATTGCAATTGTAAATCTCGAAATAGGGGTGCCAAGGATCATCTTAGCTTCTCTAATTTGATCACTAACATGATCAAATATCCCCATGACCATAGGTTAATATAGAGGCTCTAGACCTTGTTCTCCTCATAAGCCCGAAGGACCTCTTCCCTCTCTTCGTATGACTAAGGGCTATGACCTCACTCAACTCTTTCAGGCGCTAACCTCCCATCGAGGATTGACGATCATTCTTGAACCAACATGGATATATACGATCATGGATGATATATACTAGCATGACGTTTACCTCCTTTCCAGAGTTTCGTAATAGAACTATTCATTGGTAGTGGAATTGATGCCAACCGTTGATTTATTGGTAGGTGACGATCGATGCTCGGTGTGGATTTCAGAATTGAAAATTGTGCGAACGTTAATTCAAACTTTGAACCCCGTAATGGCTCCCTGTCGTCGATATTAATTGTGTTGATCTGACGGTCATGACTTAATTAGATGTTGATCCAGTGGTCCTCCTATGCAACTCCCAGTTCTATCGACTACTGTAGCTTTCTTCTTCGAAGGTTGACTTCATCCTTCAACAGTCACGATATTTTCTTTCCTTAGATCGATGGCTCTTGTAGCTTCTTCCACCATGGATGCATGAGCTACCTTAACCTCAATAGCTACCCAATTATAGATAGACTGGGACCATCAATCCTTTACAGTGATTGATGATCATTGAGAGACTTCTGCGATCTGTTTTATTTTACAAGGTTGCACCGAGACCTTGTTCCGAGATTTTTTCTACTTAAAACTGCAATCAATTATTTATCCTACAATTACACACACCCTAACATACACAGGTTCCTCAATTCTGAGACATATATTCTTAATTTCCACAGAGACATACAATGCACATATCTTCTTGAACAAAGAATTTTGCATTCATCAAATGTACACTCATTATACATACACTTACATAGCCTCACAGGCCTTCCTTTGCCTATATTAAATCAATAGGATAGATTCCTCATAGATCTAATTAACATACAATTGGTCCTCTCGGTGTCTGATCTAATTATTATGTTTATCGACCACTTCCAATATATTGACCTCATTGACATTCATTTGGCCACACTCAATTCCTGAAGTCTTACAATATTTGTACAAAAGAATTCTGCAAACATTTATGGTTCATATCCACAATCCACTCAACCATATCCTAAATATCCTCTAGATTCATAAAATCCTCAATAATTCCTAATCTAGGATTCACAATCCCTATGAGATATAATACCTCATAAGATCTCTCAACCCTCATGTTCTTATACATTCCAGAACATTTACATTTTAATCCTCACACACACATTACATTCCAAATTATCAAAAACATAGAAAAACACATTAAATCATGCTTATGGAACCTAAATGAAAGACCCCTTATATCTCTACCAAATGTACAAAATCTGGAAGGAAGGATGCACCTACATTAGACTCCCAAGGTTGAAAACATTCATGATATCCTAATCATGTGATTTCATATGCTAATGAAAACCTCCAGGGTCCCAAACCTTAGTTTGTAGTTGTCCAAATGCTTTGCACCTTTGTTGTTGTTGCATATCAGTTGCCTTCTGGTTCATTTTCCTTCCTTCAATCAGCTTCAAATTCTGATTGATCATCCCTTCTGTTGTCTGCTTCCCCCATATGGACTGCCTCATCATCAAATTCCATAATTCTTCAATCACATAATCAATTTCTATTGTTTCCTGCAATCCTTGATTGCTTTCATTAACATCTTCTTGGGATAAGCATCCTTGCGTTTTTCTGTTGTTTTTGTTATCCTTTGGATGCATTGCATCTTCACTTGTATATCCTCGACTACTTTCAAGATTTTGAGAATACTCACATACACAATATTTCACATCCTCCAATTCCATATTTATCTTATGGAATATTTCCTGCAAATTCTTCTCTTGAATTTGACTAAAGAAACCAATTAAATCCAAATGCTTCATACCTTCACTTACCATATCAACAACATTCTTATCAATCAATTTTATCATTGCTTCCTTGTACTCTTCTGTATCCCAATGCAACTTTTCCTCAATAGAAATATCTTTCATCCAATCCACTACCTCATTTATGTCTTCAACAATGACCATACCTTCAACATCCTTCTCACTGTTTTCATGAAACAATACTACCTGCTTAACAAAATTTTGAATATTCCATTGACAAAGAAATTCTTCTTTCACCCTATCCTTGGAAAATTTCCAATCTTCACAATCTGCATTCACACACTAATTCTCAGATTTAACATTATAAAATTATGTTGTTTCCATCCTCATCATGGCTCTTCCTTATTCTTCTGGGTTTTTTGCTAAAGTTTTATTGTTTCTGTCTACTTGAGACAATACTACCATCACATCATCCTTTAGTGCTTGACCATATGAAAACACACTTTCTTACAATTCCTTGCAGTTCTCCATCCAATAAATGGAGTTACCAATACCATCATAGAGCATCAATCTCTACTCGGGTTCACACCAATGAACTTCCTCATATTCATCCATTTCCTCAACAACATCCATGTCTTGTGTTGTTTTCATGCTTTCAAAAATCATATGCCCGCCTTCTTCAACCTGCATGACAGTCTCATCTAGCTATTCAATTTCTTCTCCTGCAATCACAAACAATGGATTATCATAAAAATAAAATTTATGAGTTCTCATATCCTCATCCAAACCCTATGTCAGCACATCATCATTATGTTGATACGAACTCCTTAAAGAGTCCATGAGACTTTATGCAAACCTCCCCTATCCTTCATATCCTTCTCTAAGGTTATCTCCTTCCTCAGGTTCAAAATAAACAACCTGCATATTAAACTTAGTTGCTCTGATTTTTTTTCTCAACCTTACACATATCCTTTGTCTTAGCTTCATCTACAGTGAATTCCATCTCACCTTCTTCCTTCTTATAGTCCAACCTTGCCTTTGTTCATCTTCTTGTCCCTCCAGAAACATTAACATAACATCTAAATTTTCATTTTTCTCAGCAAATTCCTTGTCAAACTCCTTTTGAATCATCCCTTGAATACCATTTTCCTTGGTATCCTTACTATGGCTTCCCTAATGATTATCAATACTCGTCTTCCTCTCCTTCTTTTGTGGATTATCCTTGACCAGTTTTGATTTGCAACTAGCCTCCATCATCTCTCTGTAACAAGTCTCCTCTTGCTACCACTGCCAAGTCATCATGTTGGAATTCTCTTGGCTCTTTGTAATATAACCCCTCTTTCGATCACTCCTTCTCTTCAACTTCCTAATATATCTACAACTGCATATTCAATTGCTCACTTTCCTTTCCTCTGAGAACTTATGTATTTTCCTTTCTCAACAACCTTCTTTGTTGACTTCTTCCACATGCTTCAATCTTCATTCTCCTACATCTTCTCTATTGTACCATGTTTCTATGACCTATACTAAGAATACAATTTAGACCAATTTAACTTACCAATTTTTACCTGTGATATCTTTTCCATGATCTCCTTCCTCTTTTTGGCTGGAAATTTATCATATTTCTAATCTAAACTCCACCTTCACATTTTGTCTCTGCAACTCTGCAATTCCTCTGTAAAGAACTTTCAGGGTTCTTCTTTTTCAATCTTAACCTTTAAAATATCACTTGCTCTTTTGATTTTAAAGTTTTTCTAGTGCTCTGATACCACTTGATGTAAGAACTCCCATCCTAATTCCCTTGTATGCAATATTCCACTATAATTGCAATCGTAAAACCCGAAATAGGGGTGCTAAGCATCATCTTAGCTTCTCTGATTCGATGACTAACATGATTGAATATCCTCATGATCATAGTTTAATACAGAGGCGCTAAACCTTTTTCTCCTCATAATCTCAAAGGACCGAGTTTTCCCTTTCTTCGTATAACCGAGGGATTTGACCTCGCTCAACTCTTTCAGACGCTAACCTCCCATTGAGGATCGAAGGTCATGCTTGAACTGGCGTGGAGATCTACGATCAGGAACAATTGAAAAATCCCAACAAGCACGACGTTTACCTCCTTTCCCGAGTTCTGCAATAGAAATGTTCATTGGTAGTGAAATCGATGTCAACCATTGATTTATTGACAGGTGACAATCAATGCTCGATTTGCATTTCTGAACGAAAACTTGTAGGAACTTTAAATCAACCTTTGAACCCCGTAATGGATCCCTGTCATCGATCTTACTTGTGTTGATCTGAAGGTCATGACTTAATCAGATGTTGATCCGATGGTCCTCCTCTGCAACTCCCAGATATGATGACTACTATATATTTCTTCTTCAAAGGTTGACTTCATCCTTCGACAGTCATGATATATTCTTTCCTTAGATTGATGGCTCTTTTAGCTTCTTCCACCATGGCTGTGTGATCTACCTTAACCTCAATAGCTACCCAATTAAGAATAGACTAGGATCATCAATCCTTTACAATGATAGATGATTGCTGGGACACTTTTCCAATCTAGTTTAGTTTACAAGATTGCATCGAGACCTTGTTCCAAGAGTTTTTCTCCTTAAACCTAGAATCAATTATTTATCCTGCAATTACACACACCCTAAAATACACAGGTTCCTCAATTATAAGACAAAGATTCACTTAATTTCCACAGAGACATGCAATGCACAGATCTTCTCGAACACATAATTTTGCATTCATCAAAATGTACACTCACTTTACATACAATTACATAGCCTCCCAGACCTTCCTTTGCCTAAATTAATTCAACATGATAGAATACTCATAGATCTAATTAACATACAATTGGTCCTCTCGGTCTCTGATATAATTCTTTTGTTGATTGGCCACTTCCAATCTATTGGCCTGATTAACATTCATTTGGCCACACTCAATGCTTGAAGTCTTACAATATTTGTAGAAAAGGATTTTGCAACCATTTCTAGTTTAGATCCACAATCCACTCAACCATATCCTAAAGATCCTCTAGATCCATAAAATCCTCAACCAATCCTAATCTAGGATTCAAAATCCCTATGATATCTAATATCTCCTTATATCTCTCAACCCTTATGTTCTTATACATTCAAGAACATTTACATTTTAATCCTCACACACACATTACATTGCAGATTCTCAAAAACATAGCAAAACACATTAAATCATGCTTATGGAACCTAAATGAAATACCCCTTAGATCTCTACCAAATGTAAAAAAATTGGAAGGAAGGATGCACCTGCATCAAACTCCCAAGGTTGAAAACATTCATGATCTCCTGACCATGTGATTTCATATGCTGATGAAAACCTCCAGGATCACAAACCTTATCTTGTAGTTATCCAAATTCTCTGCACCTTTACTTTTGCTGCATATCAATTTCCTTCTAGTTCATTTTCCTTCTTTCAATCAACTTCAAATTCTGATTGATCATCCCTTTTGTTGTCAGCTTCCTCCATATGGACTGCCTCATCAACAAATTCCACAATTCTTCAATCAAAGAATCAATTTCTGTTGTTCCCTGCAATCCTTGATTTCTTTCATTAACATCTTCTTGGGATAAGCATCCTTGCTTTTGTTTGTTGTTTCTGCTATCCTTTGGCTACAATGTATCTTCACATGTATATCCTCGACTACTTTCAAGATTTTTATAATACTCACATACACAATATTTCACATCCTCCAATTCCATATTTAACTTATGGAATCTTTCCTACAAATTCTTCTCTTCAATTTGACTAAAGCAACCAATTAAATCCAAATGCTTCATACCTTCACTTACCATATCAAAAAAAATCTTATCAATCAATTTCATCATTGCTTCCTTGTACTCTTATGTATCCCAATGAAACATTTTATCAACAAAAATATCTTTAAGGAAATCCAGTGCCTCATTTATGTCTTCAACAATGACCATACCTTCAACATCCTTCTCATTGTTTTCATGAAACAATGCTACCTGCATAACATAATTTTGAATATTCCCTTGACAAGGTAATTCTTTCTTCACCCTATCCTCGGAATATTTCCAATCTTCAAAAAACTGCATTCACACACCAATTATCAGATTTAACATTATAAAATTATGTTGTTTCCATCCTCATCATGGCTCTTCCTTATTCTTCTGGGTTTTCTGCTAAAGTTTTATTGTTCCTGTCTACTTGAGACAATACTAGAATCACATCATCCTTTAGTGCTTGACCATCTGTAAACACACATTCTTGTAATTCCTTACAGTTCTCCATCCAATAAATGGAGTTACCAATACCATCATCAAACATCAATCATTTCTCGGGTTCACACCAGTGAAATTCCTCATCTTCATCGATTTCCTCAACAACATCCATGTATTGTGTTGTTGTCATGCTTTCAAAAATCATATGTCCACCTTCTTCAACTTGCATGACAATATCATCTAGCTGTCCAATTTCTTCTCCTGCAATCACAAACAATGGATTATCATAAAAATAAAATTAATGAGTTCTCATATCCTTATCCAAACCCTCTATCAAAACATCATCATTATGCTAATATGAACTCCTCAAAGAGTCCATGAGACTTTTTGCAAACCTCCCCTATTCTTCATATCCTTCTCTAAGGATATGTCCTTCCTCAAGTTCACAATAAACAACCTGCATCTTAAACTTAGCTACTCCGAGTTTTTCTCTCAACCTTTCAACCATTCTTTGTTTTAGTTTCACCTGCAGTGAATGTCATATCACATCCTTCCTTATTATAGTCTAACCTTTCCTTTGGTCCTCTTATTTTCCCTCTATTAGCATTAACATAGAATCTGAATTTGCATTTATCTCAACAAATTCCTTGTCAAACTCCTTTTGACACATCCCTTGAATACCATTTTCCTTGGTATCCTTACTGTGGCTTCCCTCATGACTATCAATAGCCATCTTCCTCTCCTTCTTCTGTGTATTATCCTTGACCACTTGTGATATGCAACCAACTGCCTTCATCTCTTTGTAACAAGTCTCCTCTTGTTACCAATGCCAAGTCATCATGTTGGCATTCTCTTGGATCTATGCAATATAATCCCTCTTTCAAGCACTCCTGCTCTTCAAATTCCTAAGCTATATGTTGATGTATATTCAATTGCTCACTTTCCTTTCCTCTGAGAACTTATGTTTTTTCCTTTCTCAACAACCTTCTTTGTTGAACCTTGCTGCTATGACCTGTACTAAGAATACACTTTAGACCAATTTATCTTACCAATTTTTACCTGTGAGATCTTTTCCATGATATCCTTCCTCCTTTTGGCTAGAAATTTATCATATTTCTAATCTAAACTCCACCTTCACATTCTATCTCTGCAACTCTGCAATTCCCCTATAAAGAACTTTCACTGTTCTTTTTCAAGACCGAACTCCAAAATATCACTTTCTCTTTTGCTTTCTAATTTTTTCTAGTGCTCTGATACCACTTGATGTAGGACATCTTATCCTAATTCCATTATATGAAATATTCTACTGTAATTGCAATCGTAAACTCCAAAATAGGGGTGCCTAGGATCATCTTAGCTTCTCTGATTCGATGACTAACATGATTGAATATCCACATGACAACAGTTTAATACATATGCGCTAAACCTTGTTTTCCTCATAATCCTGAAGGACCTTTACCCTCTCTTCATATGACTGAGAGATATGAAATCACTCAACTCTTTCAGTCGCTAACCTTCTGATCCAGGTGGATATCGGTGGCCACCCACCTTTTCCAAATGGCTCAAAATGGCTTTCTGGCAATTTTGGCAATTTACTATTTTTAGCAGGTTTTAACTTCTTGGGCCATTTTGAGGGTCCAAATGAAGGTTTTTTTGAGATCGAGGTTCTCAATGATACCTTTCCAACGAGCTATCACACACCTAAAATGGATATTGTATGCAAAAGTTACGACCCCGGGAAGTTGATGTACTCACTTACCCAAACAGGGCCCACATGACTTTTGGCGCTTCATCTCCCAAGGTTAGGTTTTTGGATGTCTAGGACTTTTGGCATTCCCATTTATTGTAAAAAGGCCTTCAGAGCCTCATTGTAATCATCTTCTTGCGAATTTGAGTAGCCGTCACATATCTTCTCAGAGATAAGCTACCACCATTCTAGCGAGTCTTCCACTCTGTATTTTTACAGTCTCTGTACATTTCTTTCATTAATAGAAATCATGTATTACTGTATATCTGTGTTTATGGTTGCATCTTCGATACATTTATGTTATATTATTGAATATCTGCAATATCTCTGTGCATTTCTTTATTATATCTCCGATCTCATTTCGTACCAAAAATAATCTGGATCAGTGGTATCAGAGCAGGCTCCTCTTGATTTTTTTTTTCAGTGCATGTCCCTGACGAGGTCTAAGTATAGCAAGTTGGGTATCGAGCTTGTMTCTCTTGAATACAATCGCTCTCGCACACCCAAGAAACCCTCAATGGCGGAAGAAAATAAAATCGACGGAGCAGACGATCCTATCAATTTGTTGCTTGAGCAAGCTCTCACGCGATAGAGGGATGAAATGATGGAGAATTTTGCCCACATCCTTAAACACCTACCGATAGCATCAGGCACATATTCATCAAGAGGCCACTTTGGAGGCACCTTTCCTTTCAAGGTACAAGTTAATTTTGATATTCCTGTATTTGAAGGACAGATAGATGCAGAAGCCCTAGAAAAATGGTTAACTCTGCTAGAAGGTTATTTCTCTGTTCACAATTTTTCCGACAAGGAAAAGATCACCTTCGCACTCCTTAAAGATATCCCTCATGTCAAACATTGGTGGGAAACTTACTGGGAGCAAAGTTCCACAGAGGAATCTGGAATATATGGGGTCGATCCCACTTGGGATTTTTGTGTGGATGCGATAAAGGAACAATATTACCCTGTTGGCAACTATGAGGACCAGTACATGAGATGGACCACACTGCGGCAAGAGAGGGGACAAACAGTTCCGGAGTTCACCAATACCTTCCATACCTTGCACACCAAGCTAGGTATCAAAGACTCCGAATGACATTTGGTTCTAAAATACTGTGGGGCTCTACACAGATACATTCAAACTGAAATAGATTTTCTAGACATCTCATCACTCGGTGCTGCCTATCGATATGTTGTTAAAATCGAGAAGAAATTTAAGCACCAGAACAAATGAGATTTTGTTTCTGTAAATCCACAACAACCAAAGTATGACAAAGACACCCCTAACAAATAGTCTCCCAAAAAGCCACATGAAAAGAAGGGTCGCGGGAAGACAAAGAAGGACACCGGAAAATGGTACGATTTCCACAAAAGCCCCTGACACAACAGCGATGAATGTCACTCAAAACAGTCATTGGTGGCTGAGATCAAAGACAAAGAGCCGAACCCTGATTCAGAATCTGATTCTGAAAATAATGGTAAAGGACAGATCATTGACGCAGACCCCACTGCTATTGTCACGACCGCAACAATTCAACCAAAAGAACCAACAGATCCTGAAGAGGGGGAGTGCCTTTTTCATTCAAAGATGTGGGTGAAGGGGACCCTGCTGCATTTTATTGTTGATAGCAGAAGCCAGAAGAACCTCATCTCAGTAGAGGTCGTCAAACAGTTGGGATTGTCGACAACACCACACCCGCAGCCATACAACAACGGGTGGCTTTGGCAAGGAAGAGATCTCTATGTCAACCAACAGTGTCGATTGTCATACAGCATCCAACCCTTCAAGGATGGGGTATTATGTGATGTTTCCCCACTGAATGTCTGTGATGTTCTCTTGGGACAACCATATATGTGGGGATGCCATGCTATTTATGAGTCTTGACCCCGTAGTGTCATTGTTACTTTGGGGGGTCATCTCTACAGAATACCAGAGGTAGTTCCAACTACTGTTCCATCTAAAAAGTGTTGTAAGGTAGTATCTCATACTACAAAATTCAGCTTCTTCACAATCTGTTCAAAAGGAGAACAAAAGGACACTGCAACCACTACAGCCTTTCCCCAAGCACCTTCTATCCAATAGAAGCAGGTCGACAAGGCTGCAGCAAAGTGCAAAGATTCCTTCTGCACATCGTCCTCTCATGTAGCTCAACTTGTTGAGCAGCCTCAACTGCAACAGGCTCGTGACATATTTCCACTAACTGAGCAGCGTGACGTCTCCAACAAGACAAGCAACTCACCAAGATGCAGATTCAACAAATGCTTTTCACTCTCCCCCGGGAACTCAATGCAATGGATACCATTGCTTCCTAAGGAGGGAGGATTTATCTAGGTGGATATCGGTGGCCACCCACCTCTTCCAAATGGCTCAAAATGGCTTTTTGGCAATTTTGGCAATTTACTATTTTTAGCAGGTTTTAACTTCCGGGGCTATTTTGAGGGTCCAAATGAAGGTTTTTCTAGATTGAGGTTCTCAATGGTATCTAATGGAAGTATTGAGCCCCCAAAATGAATCTCCTTGACGATACCTTTCCAACGAGCTATCACACGCCTAAAACGGAGATCGTATGCAAAAGTTACGACCCCGGGAAGTTGATGTACTCACTTACTCAAACGGGGCCCACATGACTTTTGGCGCTTCATCTCCCAGGGTTAGGTTTTTGGATGTCTAGGACCTTTTTTATTCCCATTTATTGTAAAAAAGCCTTCAGAGACTCATTGTAATCATCTTCTTTCGAATGCGAGTAGCCATCACATCTCTTCTTAGAGATAAGCTTCCACCATTCTAGCGAGTCTTCCACTCTGTATTTTTACAGTCACTGTACATTTCTTTGATTAATAGAAATCGTGTATTACTGTATATCTGTGTTTATAGTTGCATCTTTGATACATTTATGTTATATTATTGAATATCTGCGATATCTCTGTGCATTTCTTTATTATATCTCCGATCTCATTTTGTACCGAAAATAATCTGGATCAGTGGTATCAGAGCAGGCTGCTCTTGATTGTTTTTTTCAGTGCATGTCCCCGACAAGGTCCGAGTATAGCAAGTTGGGTCTCGAGATTGTCTCTCTTGAAGACAATCTCTCTCACACACCCAAGAAACCCTCAATGGCGGAAGGAAATAAAATCGACGGAGCAGACGATCCTATCAATCTGTTGCTTGAGCAAGCTCTCACGCGACAGAGGGACGAAATGATGGAGAATTTTACCCACATCCTTAAACACCTGCCGATAGCATCAGGCACATCTTCATCAAGCGGCCACTTTGGAGGCACCTCACCTTTCAAGGTACAAGTTAATTTTGATATTCCTATATTTGAAGGACAGATAGATGCAGAAGCCCTAGAAAAATGGTTAACTCTTCTAGAAGGTTATTTCTCTGTTCACAATTTTTTCGACAAAGAAAAGATCACCTTCGCACTCCTTAAATCTCTCCCTCATGTCAAACATTGGTGGGAAACTTACTCAGAGAAAAGTTCCACAGAGGAGTCTGGAATATATGCGACCGATCCCACTTGGGATTTTTTTGTGGATGCGGTAAAGGAACAATATTACCCTGTTGGCAACTACGAGGACCAGTACATGAGATGGACCACATTGCGGAAAGAGAGGGGCCAAGAAGTTCCGGAGTTCACCAATACCTTCCATACCTTGCACACCAAGCTCGGTATCAAAGACTCCGAACAACATTTGGTTCTGAAATACCGTGGGGCTCTACACAGATACATCCAAACTGAAATGGATTTTCTAGACATCTCATCACTCGGTGCTACCTATCGATATGCTGTTAAAATCGAGCAGACATTTAAGCACCAGAACAAATGAGATTTTGTTTCTGCAAATCCACAACAACCAAAGTATGACAAAGACACCCCTAACAAACAGTCTCCCGAAAAGCCACATGAAAAGAAGGGTCATAGGAAGACAAAGAAGGACACCGGAAAATGGTGCGATTTCCACAAAAGCCCCTGGAACAACACCGATGAATGTCGCTCAAAACAGTCATTGGTGGCCGAGATCAAAGACAAAGAGCCCAACCCTGATTCATAATTTGATTATGAAAATAATGGTAAAGGAAAGATCATTGACGCAGACCCCACTGCTATTGTCGTGACCGCAATAATTCAGCCAGAAGAACCAACAGATCCTGAAGAGGGGGAGTGCCTTTTTCATTCATAGATGTGGGTGAAGGGGACCCCGCTGCATTTTATTGTTGATAGTGGAAGCCAGAAGAACCTCATCTCAGCAGAGGTCATCAAACAGTTGGGATTGTCGACAACACCACACCCGCAGCCATACAACATCGGGTGGCTTCGGCAAGGAAGAGATCTCCGTGTCCACCAACAGTGTCGATTGTCATACGGCATCCAACCCTTCAAGGATGAGGTATTATGTGATGTTGCCCCACTGGATGTCTGTGATGTTCTCTTGGGCCAACCATATATGTGGAGACGCCATGCTATTTATGAGTCCCGACCCCGTAGTGTCATTGTTACTTTGGGGGATCATCTCTACAGAATACCAGAGGTAGTTTCGATTACTGTTCCATCTAAAAAGTGTCGCAAGGTAGTATCTCATACTGCAAAATTTAGCTTCTTCACAATTTGTTCAAAAGGAGAACAAAAGGACACGGCAACCACTACAGCCTTGCCCCAAGCACCTTCTATCCAACAGAAGCAGGTCGACAAGGCTGCAGCAAAGTGCAAAGATTCCTTCTGCACATCGTCCTCTCATGTAGCTCAACTTGTTGAGAAGCCTCAACTGCAACAGGCTCGTGACATATTTCCACTAACTGAGCAGCGTGACGTCTCCAACAAGACAAGCAGCTCACCAAGATTCAGATTCAACAAATGCTTTTCACTCTCCCCCAGGAACTCAACGCAATGGAGGCCATTGCTTCCTAAGGAGGGAGGATTGATCTAGGTGTATATCGGTGGCCACCCACCTCTTCCAAATGGCTCAAAATGGCTTTCTGGCAATTTTGGCAATTTACTATTTTTAGCAGGTTTTAACTATCGGGGCCATTTTGAGGGTCCAAATGAAGGTTTTTCTAGATATAGGTTCTCAATGATATCCAAAGGCATTATTGATCCCCCAAAATTAATCTCCTCAATGATACCTTTCCAACGACCTATCACACGCCTAAAACGGAGATCGTATGCAAAAGTTACGACCCCGAGAGGTTGATGTACTCACTTACCCAAACGGGGCCCACATGACTTTTGGCACTTCATCTCCCAGGGTTAGGTTTTTGGATGTCTAGGACTTTTTGCATTCCCATTTATTATAAAAAGGCCTTCAGAGCCTCATTGTAATCATCTTCTTGCGAATGCGAGTAGGCGTCACATCTCTTCTCAGAGATAAGCTACCACCATTCTAGCGAGTCTTCCACTCTGTATTTTTACAATCTCTGTACATTTCTTTCATTAATAGAAATTGTGTATTACTGTATATTTGTGTTTATGGTTGCATCTTCGATACATTTCTGTTATATTATTGAATATCTGCGATATCTCTGTGCATTTCTTTATTATATCTCCGATCTCATTTCATACCGAAAATAATCCGGATCACCTCCCATCGAGGATCGTCGATCATGCTTGAACCGACATGGATATCTACGATCAGGGATGATTGGAAATTCCCAAATAGCATGACGTTTAACTCCTTTCCCGAGTTATGCAATATAATTGTTCATTGGTAGTGGAATCAATGCCAACTGTTGATTTATTGGTAGGTGACGATTGACGCTCGGTGTGGATTTCAAAAATGAAACTTTGTGTGAACGTTATCTCAACCTTTGAACCCTGTAATGGATCCCCGCCATCGATCTTTCTTGTGTTGATCCAACGGTTAGCACTTAATCGAATTTTGATCTGAAGGTCCTCCTCTGCAACTCCCAGATCCAATGGCTACTGTAGCTTTCTTCTTCAAAGGCTGATTTCATCCTTCGATGATCATGATCTGTTATTTCCTTAGATCAATGGCTCCTGTAGCTTCTTCCACCATGGTTGCGTAAGATACCTTAACATGAATAAATACCCAATGACGAATAGACTAGTATTATCAATCCTTTACACTAGGATTATCAATCATTTACAATGATTGATGATCATTGAGACACTTTTGCGATCTGGTTTAGTTTACAGGGTTGCGCCAAGAACTTGTTCTGAGAGTTTTTCTCCTTAAACCTACAATCATATATTTATTATGCAATTACACACACCATAACATACACAGGTTCCTCAATTATGAGACATATACTCACTTAATTTCCACAAAGAAATACAATGCACAGATCTTCTCGAACATATAATTTTTCATTCATCAAATGTACACTCACTGTACATACAATTACATAGTCTCGCAGGCCTTTCGTTTCCTATATTAAATCAACAGGCTAGAATCCTCATAGATCTAATTAACATACAATTGGTCCTCTCGGGATCTGATCTAATTCTTTTGTTGATTTTCCACTTCCAATATCTTGGCCTGAATAACATTCGTTTGGCCACACTCAGTGCCTGAAGTCTTACAATATTTGTACAAAAGGATTCTGCAACCATTTATGGCTCAGATCCACAATCCACTCAACCATATCCTAAATATCCTCTAGATCCATAAAATCCTCAACCAATCCTAATCTAAGATTCACAATTCCTATGAGATATAATATATCCTAAGATATCTCAACCCTCATGTTCTTATATATTCAAGAACATTTACATTTTAATACTCACACACACATTACATTCCAAATTCTCAAAAACATAGAAAACCACATTAAATCATGCTTATGGAACCTAAATAAAAGAACCCTTAGATCTCTACCAAATGTATGTTCGACAACACAGGTATTCCAACAGAGGGTGAACACCTTCAGTAACCACTCAGATAACCATATCAAAGATCAACGCACCGATGTTTTCACGTGGTAAAACCCATACGGGGAAACATCCACTGCCCCAGCCAATGCAGTCACTTGGAGCAGTTTATTAATGCAAAGAAAAAGATTACAGAGAGATTTTACAAGAGAGTTTCTCACAATCGATCATCGACAAATGACCCTCCATGCTCTATAAATAGAGATCATGGACCAATCGAGTGTTAAGCCATGGATCAATGGCCATTAAGATCGAGGAGAGTATGAACCCTCGGATCACTCTATGTCGGGAACATATCGTGACCGTTATATTTCCTAACTACAAATGCATACTAATGCATACTAAAGAAACACACTATAAAACACACTTTTACCTAACGACACAATAGACCAAGTAGATCTTACTAACTCCTAAGTGTCTAAATATCCTAACATCCCCCCTTAAGAACAATGTGGGATAGGATTGAAGGATTTACAATAGTGACACAATAGGAGAAGGAAGGAAGAATTAGAGCCTATCCCCCCTTAATGACAACTTCTTGAGCTCCTAACATAGATCGAAGTTTGGAAAACTTCGCTTCTGTAAGAGACTTTGTGAAAATGTCTATAACTTGATCTTCTGTAAGGCAAAAGATAACTTCAATAACTTGATCATGAATGAGCTTTCTGATGAAGTGCATTTGTAGCTCAATGTGTTTGTTGCGCTGATGTTGAACTGGGTCTTTGGTGAGCTTGATGGCACTCTGATTGTCACACCAAAGGCTGGTCGGATGCAGGTGTTGGAATCCAAACTCTGAAAGGATCTATCGAAGCCACAGGGCTTCCTAACTTGCATTTACCACTACTCGATACTCTGCTTTTGCTGAAGAAAGTGCAATAGCCTGTTGTTTCTTACGGGCCCAATTGACAGGTCCTGAACCAAGGATGAAAACATAACCGGAAGTATACTTTCGATAATCGGGGTCGCCGGCCCAATCTTAATCAGTGAAACCAACCAATAAGGGAGCCCCCCCTGAACTGTAATGTATCCCAAACTGAATTGTACCACGAACATAGAAAAGTATCCCTTTAGCTGCTTTCCAATGGCTTTCATGGGGTGTTTGCATATATCGGGCAACAATACCAACAACAAAGGAAAGATCAAGATGGGTATGAGTCAAGTATAAGAGGCTACCAACTAACTGACGATATAGGGTGGCAGAAATATTGACTCCATACTGGAAGGGAGAAGGGGTTGGTTTACAATCATTCATGTGAAAGTGACGAAGAAGGTCGCAAGCATACTTAGACTGGGAAAGAAAAATTCCTTCATTAGTTTGCAAAACTTGGAGGCCAAGGAAATAGTGCAAAAATCCTAAGTCTATCATTTCAAATTTCTTCTTAAGGCTAGTTTTCACACGGTTTAAAAGTTTTGAGTCACTACCAATAAGGATAAGGTCATCAACATAAAAGACAAAGATTATGAGATGGATTCCTACTTTCTTGGTATAGACATTAGGATCAGAATGGCATCTAGAGAATCCAGTGGCAATAAGAAAGCTATCCATTTTGGCATACCAAGCTCGAGGAGCTTGCTTGAGACCATAAAGAGATTTCTTGAGGCGACAAACAAGGCTAGATTTATTCTGGACATAGCCAGGAGGTTGTTCCATGTAGGTTTCTTCTTGCAAATCTTTGTGCAAGAACATGGATTTAACATCCATCTGATGGACCTCCCATTTATGTGAGGCATCAAGGGCAATAACAAGGGAGATGGAATTCATTTTTTCTACAGGGGCAAAGGTTTCATTATAGTCAATTCCTTCAACTTGGGAAAATCCTTTGGCAACTAACCAAGCCTTGTGTCTTTCAACACTTCCATCTGATGCATACTTAGTTCTGTAGACCCACTTGCATCTAACAAGTTTTCTTCCTTTTGGAAGAGGTACAATATCCCAAGTATCGTTTTCCATTAAAGAACGATACTCTTCATTCATTGTTGTATCCCAATATAGATTACCTGAAGCTTTTGCAAATGTCTTTGGATCATGAGTTTCTGAAACTTGAGCCAAAAGAGAAGAGGCTCGTTGGAACTATGAATGTGTCTGACACTGATCTGAAGGATCACCGACAAGATCACCAACTGCTTCTCGTGTTGAATGGACCCATCAAGGAAGCGATGGAGCTGGTGCTGGTTTAGGTTCAAAGGAATCATCTGGAGGAGGGTGAGTAGGCGGCGGTGGATTTTCATCCTCACTGTCATCATTTGAAGAAGAAACCAGATCATAAGAAGGCACAAATTTTGAATATGGATCGATGGCCGAAGAAGGCACAATCTCCAAATTAGGCTCGCAGGCCAAGAGATTTTCATCAAATTTAACATCTCTTCTAATAATAATTTCATTACAATGTGATTGAAGAAGTCTATAACCTTTGACATCTTTAGAATAACCAACAGATATACACTTCTCACTTTTAGGCTCCAATGCTTTCCTTTTCTCATCTGGACTGTGAGCCCATGCTATACTACCAAATACACGAAAGTGACTTACATTTGGTTTAATTTTAGTCCAAGCTTCTTCCGGTGTTATATTTTTAAGAACCTTTCTGGGAGTGTGATTGAGTATGTAATTTTCACAGTTGATTGCTTCTGCCCAATACTTTAGACTTAATCCCTTAGATTGGATCATACAATTAGCCATTTCTTTTAATGTGCGGTTCTTTCTCTCAGCAACATTATTTTGTTGTGGTGTATATGGAACAGTGTGTTGCATTCGGATGCCTTGTGTAGTGCAGTAACTTGTAAAGTTATTGTTCACATATTCACCTCCATTATTTGTTCTTAACTTTTGAATTTGATGTCCAGATTGCTTTTCTACAAGGGCCTTGTAGGCCAAAAACTTGTCAAAAACTTCACTCTTAAGTTTTAAGAAGTAAACCCAAGTACGTCTGGAAAACTCATTAATGAAAGTTAAGAAATACTTGCATCCATAAAAGGAAGGAGAAGAAAGTGGACCACAGAAATCACTATGAACAAGCTGTAAAGGTCTCAAGGTGTGCCAAGAGGCACGTTTGTCAAAATTGTCCCGATGATGTTTGCCGAGAACACAATCACCACAAACACCATCTCTGCATGAAACAAGAGGAAGACCAGTCACCATCTGTTCATTACATAGTTACTGCAATGAGCGATAGTTTAGATGACCAAACCACTCATGCCAAAGTTTTCTCAAGTCATCGCTATGAGCAACAAAAACTGATGAAAAATTTGATGACCCAAAGTTGTCAAATTTGTACAACCTGGTAATATTATCAGCAATTCCAGTTGCAAGAACATGCTTAGGATCATTTAGATCCTTGATTACAACTTGGTGAGGTGAAAACTCTATGGTTTTACCTTCACCTGAATGAGTGATTTGATATACTGATAGAAGGTTACAAGAAAGATGGAACACATAATACATCATTGAAATGACCATTTTCTACCTGAATTGTTCCATATCCTACAACACTAAGAGATCTATCATCACCAACAAATATTTTCTTGGTGTTACATTCATTTAGAGCAGAAAATATGGCTTTATCCTTAGCCATATGATAAGATGATCCTGAATCAATAAGCCACTCATCAGAACAAGAAGTAGTAGTAGAAGGGGTATTGAAGGAGAAACCATAAGCAGAAAGTGCATGTCCATGAGAAGAAGAAGAGGAAGAAGAATCAATACATACGTTGTGCTTCTTCATCGCTGCTTCTAAGGCTACCATATTCTTGAAACATTTGGACTCATCGTGACCATATTTATCACAAAAGTTGCAATGTTTGTTAGTATTCTTACTTTTATATTTTTCTCCTTTGTCACCATTAGGAGATGAATGTCACATACCCACTACCTAAATTGGATTTTTCTAGTCTTCTATCGAATCAGAATCCCTAAACATCCATGGAGGACCAGCGTAAGCTGGCTCTTTCTCTCTCCCCGCTCCCAGGTGGTCGCGGGTCACGATCACGGTCTGAATAAACGTAGTACCTCTTTCATATTTTGCGCCTCGGCGCTACAGTGATGTTGAGTCGTTTGACTTGGCAACCGTCGAACCCCGACAGGGCTCGTGATCGGCCAATGGGGACGAATCCATACAGGGTTAGCAAATGGCTAATAGGAACAAATCCCAACAGGGCCAGAGAACAACCAA